>BGNK01001823.1:0-52101 GCA_003297005.1 Symbiodinium sp. clade A Y106
GGCGTCTTTTGCGTTGGCATCGTTGGCGGGGATCGAAGAAGATGGCGTGGCAGGCCCTGCGATACGTCTTTCACGGCTACGACATGGCCGAGACAGGGGCAAGAGCGGTTTGTCTTTGCGCCTCGGCAGAACAAGGTTTGAAGCTGCCCGAGCCGTGCCGCCAGCTTTCGACGTGCTTCGCGCCGGTTTGCTTGCCAGGCCTCCTGCACTCAAAGAGTCCTCTCGCCACTGGGACGCACATAATGTGGTCTCCAAGTGCGACCTTGTCTCCACTTTTTCCGCCAGGTGCTTGGCGCAGCCGTCGAGGCTGCAGCTGGCGGTCCTCGAATCTGTCGGGCTGGCAATGCCAAGCTAGCGGTTGCGCAGGTGCTGCGAAGCCAGTTGCTGCCGAAACTGGCCGAACGGCTGCATTGCGCTTGGGCGCCCCGGCTCGCGTTATCGTGGAGATTCTTGGGATGAGGCAGTGAGGGAGTGCACGCGCAGCATATCCACAGAACCGAGGCGCAAATGGCAAAGGCCATGCACAAGGACAGCTCTGGTGCCCTCCAAGCCGCGCTGACGATGGAGCAGGAGCCTCCCTCTCCGGCTTGCGATGCCTGATCTCGCGCCCGGTATTCTGTCTGAGCTGCTCAGGACGTGCTGAATTTGTTGATCGACCTCTTGGGCCTTCGACAGCCTGCAGTGACGCAGGCGAGTCCAGCGGCGAGCTGTGTGTTCGGAGTGTGTTTTGTGGGTATCAGGCCGTAGCAGAGTTGATCGTTTGCGGGCCGCTGCTCTCCCAGCTGCACGTGCTGGCAGCACTCGTCTGATTGGGGCTTGGGGGAATGTTTGGGGTGGGAATGTCCCTGAGCTCCGCAACAGCTGCTTGAGCCAGGCGGAGCGGCACCGTTACATGAACAGACCCAAGAGCATTTGGGAGGCATCTGACATGTCTGCTTGCTTGCGCCTGTCTTGGATGGTGTCAGCCTGTTGCGGGTCCTAATTTGGCACGCTGCGAAGATAATGATGATGGATGTCCAGAACAACGGGCGGCCGCCTTGTCGTTGCAATGTTTCTGTGAAGTGTACCTGCACCCCTCGTGGAAGCATGTCATGGTGTGTTTGCTGGAGGCCCTTGCCAGCGCCGGAGCGAGTCGATGCGATGCAGGACCAGCATTCACGATCCAGCACCCATCGGGCACTTGGAAGTAGGGTCATGGACACGAGGCCGCCGAAGCTGAGAGAGCCTGTGCTGCCGAAGAGGCTAAGGTCGGAAGGTTCGGCTTAACGCGCTGCGATTGGAGCTTTCTGAGGATCCACCGGACCAGCTTGCTGCCGTGCTGGCCGTCCGCTCTCCTCTGAGATCCCTTGCGCAGGGATGCAGAGGGAAGCAAGTTGGGCACGCTGAGGCTCCCTGGCCAGATTCTTACAGAAGATGCAGATCGAGCGCCTGTCGGGAGTCGTGGTCCCGTTGATTCAGCTGCTGCTGTGGCCAGTCGCGACCTGAGCGCTTTCGCATTTTCTGTCCACTTGCGGCCCCCAGCCAAACGCTGAAACTTGAAAGCCAGCGCGAGGCGGTGCCCGCAGCACTCGCAGAGAGCAAGGCCTGTGGCACACAGGGCAGGGCGAGCGAAATTCTGATTGGCATGAGCTGGCGAGAGCTGCAGTGTGCTGCCGTGTTCTGGAAGTTGGGCACAGCCATCGGAGAGTTGGGGAGACTCGAATGGGATCGTGAGCGCAGCTTGCCCAGGAGCCAGCAAACGCTGACAAGACGAGGGCAGCGGTTCAGGCAGGGACTTGCACAGTCTTACATAGTCTTACATTGTTTCTGAGACAATTGGTAATTAGGCAATTCTGCCATCGCAACAGGGCCATTAACCCGCGATTCCGCAAAGTCCCCCTTCGCAAGCAGTGCATCAACAGCCAGCGCAGCCTTGTGATTTTGCCTTGCAGGCTCTGGGCGAGCTGTGCACAGCCTGTGGAGTGGAGGCAGCGCCGGACTCGCCAGAAGTGATGCTGCTTCTACGTGTCTCAGCTGTCCGGGTCGCTGCCAGGAAGCGGCGCTCGCAACCTCCGAGGCACGCATTGCGTGCATCTTTTCTGCAGCAGCACGGAAGCTGTTCGCCGGAGGTGTCCGCACAGCAGCGCTGGTCGGAGAGGCACAAACTTGCACTGGTTTTACAATCAAAAGCGGAACCTTTCGTGCAAGCCAGGCAGATCTGGCTTCGAGATTGCACCGGCGCAGATCTGTTGGGCAAGGCCAGCAGAACGTGCAGCATGACACGCCACCGTCTTCTGCACATTTCTGCACGATTGTCCTAACATGCAGGAGAAGGGGATCAGCAATCCTTTCCGCGGGGCCGTCCAGGCGCGGGCCTTTCTCGTCATTCTCGTCTGATCATGGTGCGCTGCTCGCTTGCAGTATCGAAGCTATAGGCCATGCTCGCCGACCATAGCATGATGGGCGTCTCGGGTGTCTCGGCTCGGCGGTGGTTGTTGGGGCCTTTTCCGTTGCTTTCATCGCCGGTGCCTTCGAGGCCTTGAGACCACTTCCTGCTGCTGGGCGGGCAGCAGCGAGAGGCACCATCGAAGGGCCTGTGCAAGTGTTTGGGATATAGCCACGCCCAAGTGGACCCCAAGCTTCCAAATTTGAAGATGTTCAGGGTGCCTGAAGCTCCAGGGACGAACTCTTTCCTGCGTTTATTCACGAAAGCGAGTGCCCTTGCTTTGGCATTGTTCAGGCAGGCAGCGGCAGTCCATCCGTAGCGTCGGGGTGGTAAAGGTTCCGGGACATCTCTTGCGGAAAAGGGGTGTGGGCGGGGGCAGGGAGTAGGAATGTATGCCCCCCCCCCCCCNCCCCCCACATTCGTTCATGCTCTTGGGTGGAAGCTCTCAAGTGGTCAATGGTGCGGATTCTTGCAAAGAAGTGTGCTGGTGTGTGTGTGTGTGCAGACACTCGCTCGGCTCAAACCATCACACAGTCGCCTCGCTCAAATCAACGTATTTTAGGGTTGCTCGTCTCGACCCTTCCATTCACTAGACAGCATGTTTGATCATGCAGTCTCTCGCTGGGGTTACTTCTTTCGCGTATCATCTCGATCCATGCATGCGCAGTTTAAGCTCGCAGAGTGGCTGAAAGCCGTGCCCGCGGGATAAACTCAGGAAGGTTTTTTTGCCGCACTCTCACAGACCTGCTTGAGTTCCCTTCAGTGAGTTGCAGCGGGTCTCCAAAATGCATCGAATCGCTCCCTCGCTGGTGCCGCAGTCTCCAATCACGCTCTCAACTTGCCCATTCACTGCTTGTGCTCGTTTGATTGCCTGTCGCTTGCACGTACGCCCTCCGGTGTTTACTCACGCCCTTCCTGACGTACAACGGTCTCTTATTCAGTTTGCCACTTGCTTCATTCTCACTTACTTTCTCTTTCACTTCATCCGTTCACGAAGTCTACGTGAGCACCGAGTCTACTCAAGTAATTCCTCGCTCAGCTCTGTCATTTCGCTCATCCACATCCGTTTATGATTGCCTCCTTCCCTCACTCACTCGATCGTGACTCTCACTGGCTCATACACTTGGTTCAAATCTTTTCCGCAGCTGCACTGCAGTACCCCGTGGCGTGAGTTGGCCTTGTGCCCACACCGACACAACTTACCGGCTATACTACGCATCACACACATGTTCATTCACTCACTTGGTCAGTGGCCGTGTGCCCACGCACATCTGCCGGTATGGGTCCGCTCAACCACGTACCCACTATCGCTCCTTTGCTTCCCGCAGAGCAGTTGAAAGCTGGTGTTCGCCGCTCGCAGCCCCGGTGCAAATAGAAAATATCCCGGGGACGGAGTAGGCAGTCCGCCCTGTCCGCAAGCATGGGAATGCGGCAACTGTTCGCTAGTCATCTGCAACATGACCAACACATAGAGGCAGGGCTAAGGTTGCCGTGACGACAGCCTCATTCCACTCCTTACTTCAGCCAGCCACACACACACACACACTCGCCTCCCCTGCCGATGATATCCCTGGCGCACTTGCGCCCGAATTCGCACTGAGTCTGACTCCCTCGCTCTCTCGCCTGACTCATGTACCCGTTGGCTCCAGTGCTCTACAGCCGCGTTCTGCTGACCCAGATTCTTCACCGAACCTGAATGCAACGGAGCGGCCCCCTCCGCTCACTCGCTTGCGTATAGTAGTCTTGCGCCGTCAATGACTCGTCATCCACGGCTTCACTCACTCATGTTTGCGTCTCTCACAGCTACCCCTGCTTCTGTAGTTGATGGTGCTGTTGCTGGTTCCCAAAGTGCGGGGTTGGCATTCGTTGGCCCTGGAGTGCCTTTCAAGTAGGTACTATTAGACTACAGTACCGAGAAGGCAGCATACCCGTGCCGGCGGACGTTTGGAGCCATTCTACCATCGATAGTCAGAGTTGTGGGAGAGTGGGGCCCAAACTCATGCGCCTCCGCCAGTATGGTGCCGTGCTGTGTGGTGGCATCGTATTTGCTGCGCCAGTGCCAAGCCGTGGACTCAGTGTGAGAACGAGGCTGCGTGGCTTGCTGCTTAGTTTGACATGATGTATCGAAGGACATCCACCCGACCCTGCTCGACGATTCCGGGCTGCTGCTGAAGAAGGCCGATATGGCTGAGCCTTCTGTGAAATAGTGTGAAATTTGGGTCGAGGTGTTTTTTTTCCAGGTGGTGTGCTCTGACACGACATCTTGTGGCACAGTTGGGGGGCTTGTCGCGTGATGGGATGCAGGCGGAGGCCCCTGCGGTGCCGAAAACCGGCACCGGCGAGAAGAAGAGCATAACGGGCGAAGGCCGACGGACATCAATTCGAACCCTGCTCCTTAATTGGCGGTGCCAGCTCTGTGCATTCCGGGGGTTGGTGAGCTTTTGCAGGTGGTTGGCCAAGGCAGCAAAAGCAGACTTTCTGGCAAATGCTGCGATGCTTGTGAAGCACGCATGCAGCCGGGGCGTCAGAAGTTTCGCGATGTATGCAGGATCAACTTAGACACCGTGCTGCAACAAGGTCCTCTGGATGGAGTGGCAAATTTTCTGTCACACGGACCGCTTCTTTCCGTGCTTGGCGTTTTCTTGCTAGTCCATGGGCTGGCGGCTGACATCCCGGTCACATCGATGTCATCTTTAAGAATTTGGTCGAGCTCGACCTTGCGTCACAGTAGTAACCCATGCACGGTGCTCCCGTTCTTGCAAAGTTTCGTGGAAGAGGAAATCGCTGTTAGTCAGCCTACAATTCACCGCCGATCATGATGGGCAGTGCGCCGCAGGAGGATCTGCTGCCGGAAGCCTGCTGCAAAGGCCCGGCATCTTGTGCAATCTGTTGCTGACACTGATGTTGGAGATGCGAGGCGAGGTGATGCTACGAACACTGAGCACTCGTGCGCCCCGATTTTCGAAAATTGCCGCTGCATCCTTGTTGTAGTATATATGCGGGGAACCCGATAAGGTCCATTTGATTTAAATTCGTTAGACTTCTCAGACCGCCTTTTTCGGATCTTGGAGGTTATAGAATACTATATCGTGGCCAGGTCGTGCTACTTCCATCGATGAGGTAGAGTGACTATATATAGATTATATACAAATAAGTGTATATATATATATATATTTGGTTCAATAGCAGCTAGACTAAATTTATCAACAGAGTTATAAGACTACGATAATAACGAACCGTTTGATTGGGCAATAATATAAAATAAGATCGCTTTAAGATATTATATTAATCGAAATCTTAAATATACTATAGTTTCATATGGCCTCTCAGGCACCTCGTCCACGCAAGGAGGCGGTGCAAACCCAGGTGGAGGGATGGCAACAGAACAACTAGTAGCTTGCAGAACAGCCGGGTCAGAGCGCAGGAAAGCATCGTGGGAACAGAGCCAGCGGGTTAGTAACCACGTCGCTGATGAAAGAATCTAGAGGAGTAAGAGCAGCAAGAGCACTCAAGTCGGCACATAGTTGCTCCAAATACTTGTCTTAGAAGGCATCTGCTGCCAAAGGTGAATCCGCTACAGTTAGAGAGTGGTGCTGGGAAAGGGACACTGGAGCATGTGAAGCGCGGCCGCGGTAAGGGACTTGACCGGGATGGGAACGAACATAAGTCCTTCTTAAAAGCACCCTGCGAGCAAGAGCGGCAACCTGGGAATTAAGGTCTTTTTGGGTGCCTTTAGGCAACACGAAGGCGCAGAAGCTAGAAATGAGGGCACCAATAACCATGCTACATGTATTGACAACTAACTCCCTCCACCGAGCACTGCGAGTAGAAAGTTAAAAACCTCTACGGATGGCAAAGGCGGCCTTGGCGGCCTGAAGTCACGAGAGATAGCATAGCTGGTCTTTCGTTTCTAGTACGATAGTAGTGAACCCCGGCCGCGCGTCGAATCATGTTGAAACTTGGTTGTTGCAGGCTAGATCTTCTCGGTCTCAATTTTTTCATTGCAAACTTGAGTTAATATCAATCATGGCAGCGATCTTGCATGTGACTCGACATGCTAGTAATGATGTAATGTAGTTTAGTACGGTCCCTTGACAATATATAGAATGCAATTATCATAATAAGTATCACTACTAATTCTCAATATATAGATGATTCGAACTAATGTATAGTAATTACAGGAGCTGAAAATAATTATATTTATGGGACGTCGTACTACGGCTATATTTTATTATTTTAGGAATTTAAAATATCTTAATTTGCTGGGATTTCCACGAGAATTCTTTTCGATTATCATAGAATTAATGAATAGTCGAATTATATAATTCTTTTCAATAATGTAGTTTACGAGTACGAAGAAATACTGGAAAATGATAATGGTAATCTAGATTCTATAGATACGATGCGATCTGACAATTCATGCCTTATTCGAATGATTTCATTAGTAGAAAAAAATGAAGTCAACCTTCGTTATGCCAATTTTGAAGATAAGAAAAAAAGCTAGAGGAGAATTTAGAGAGGAATTTTCTCATTTATATTACAAATAATATCCCTATTCTTCTTCTCTCGATCCCCTTCAATCTCTTATCCGATCTACACTAATTCTGCCCATAAACGAAACGCGAAAATGTTGCGATATATTCTTGAAATTTCGTCGGTAATATAGGATTGCCAATCTAGCTTAGCTTTTGTTCTCTCGGCCGCAGGCCGTTGTCTTATTTCGTCGTTAAACGTATCATTATACTAAAGACGAATATTAGTAATTTTTGGAAATTGTGATTTGAGATTCAGATTTAGGGATGGATATCAAATAATTTGAAATAGATTAAAGATAATAGATAGTGCTCGCTTATAAGGAAAGCTTGTGGGGATTATGAGTTTGATGATTCTAGAATATGAGGTAAATATAATAAGCTTAGGAATTAGGGATGGGATATTATCGATTTAGGAGTAAAGGATGATGCCCGTAACAAATCGTACCCCCTGTGATATTTGATCTCACAACATACACACGCCGATGCCCGTAACAAATCGTACCCCCTGTGATATGTGATCTCCCAACATACACACGCCGATGCCCGTTGCAAATCGTACCCCCTATGATGTGTGATCTTACAACATACACGCACCGATGCCCGTAACAAATCGTGCCTCCTGAGATATGGGATCTCACAACATACACACGCCGATGCCAGTATCAAATCGTACCCCCTGTGATGTGTGATCTCACAATATATATACGCCGATGCCCGTAACAAATCGTACCCCCTGTGATGCGATGTGTGATCTGACAACATACACACGCCGATGCCCGTAACAAATCGCAGACCGGGTGATGTGTGATCTCACAACATACACGCGCCGATAAATCGTACACCCTATGATGTGTCATCTCACAACATACACACGCCGATGCAAGTAGCAAATCGTATCCCCGGTGATATGTGATCTCACAACATACACACGCAGATGCCCGTAACAAATCGTACGCCCTGTGATGTGTGATCTCGCAACACACACACACACACACGCAGATGCCAGTAAGAAGCCGTACCCCCTGTGATGTGTGATCTCACAACATATACACGTCGAGGCCAGTAACAAATCGTACCCCCTGTGATGTGTGATCTCACCACATACACACGCCGATGCGAAAAGCAAATCGTACCCTCTGTGATATGTGATCTCACAACATACGCACGCCGATGCCCGTAACAAACCGTACCCCCTAAGATATATAATCTCACAACATTCACACTACGATGCCCGTAACAAACTGTACCCCCTGTGATGTGTGATCTCACGACATACACACGCCGATGCCCGTAGCAAATCGTACCCCCTGATGTGTGATCTCACAACATACACACGCCGATGCGAGTAACAAATCGCACTCCCTGTGATCTCACATTATACACACGCCGATGCCAGTAACAAGTCGTACCCCCTGAGATGTGTGATCTCACAACATACACACGCCGATGCCCATAACAAATCATATCTCCTATGATGTATGATCTCACAACATATACACGCCGATGCCCGTAACAAATCGTACCCCTGTGATGCGTGATCTCACAACACACATACGCCGATGCACGTAACAAATCGTACCCCCTGTGATGTGTGATCTCACAACATACACACGCCGATGCCCGTAACAAATCGTAGCCCCTGTGATGTGTGATCTCACAACATACACACGCCGATGCCCGCAACAAATCGTACCCCCTGTGATGTGTGATCTCACAACATACACACGCCGATGCCCGTAACAAATCGTACCCCCTNGATGTGTGATCTCACAACATACACACGCCGATGCCCGCAACAAATCGTACCCCCTGTGATGTGTGATCTCACAACATACACACGCCGATGCCCGTAACAAATCGTACCCCCTGTGATGTTTGATCTCACAATATACACAAGCCGATGCCCGTAACAAATCGTACCCCCTGTGATGTGTGATCTCACAACATACACACGCCGATGCCCGTAACAAATCGTACCCCCTGTGCTGCGTGATCTCACAACATATACAGGCCGATGCCCGTAACAAATCGTACCTCCTGTGATATGTGATCTCACATTATACATACGCCGATGCCCGTAACAAATCGTACCCTCTGTGATGTGTGATCTCACAATATATATACGCCGATGCCCGTAGCAAATCGTACCCCCTGTGATGTGTGATCTCACAAGATACACACGCCGATGCGAGTAACAATTCGTATCCCCTGTGATGTGGGATCTCACAACACACACACGCCGATGCCCGTAAAAAATTGTACCCCCTGTGATGTGTGATCTCACAACATACACACGCCGATGCCAGTAACAAATCGTACCCCCTGAGATGTGTGATCTCACGACATACACACGCCGATGCCAGTAACAAATCGTACCCCCTGTGATGCGTGATCTCACAACATACACACGCCGATGCCCGTAACAACTCATACACATGCCGATGCCCGTAACAAATCGTACGCCCTGTGATATGTGCTCTCACAACATACACACGTCGATGCCCGCATCAAATCCCTGTGATGAAAGATCTCACAACATACACACGCCGATGCCGGTAACAAATCGTACCCCCTGTGATATATGATCTCACAACATACACACGCCGATGCCCGTAACAAATCATACCCCCTGTGATGTATGATCTCACAACATACACACGCCGATGCCCGAAACAAATCGTACCCCCTGTGATGAGTGATCTAACGACATATACACGCCGATGCCCGTAACAAATCGTACCCCCTGTGCTGCGTGATCTCACAACATATACAGGCCGATGCCCGTAACAAACTGTACCCCCTGTGATATGTGATCTCACAACATATACACGCCGATGCCCGTAGCAAATCGTACCCCCTGTGATGTGTGATCTCACAACATACACACCTCGATGCCCGTAGCAAATCGTACCCCCTGTGATGTGTGATCTCACATCATACACACTCGCNGTACCCCCTGTGATGTGTGATCTCACAACATACACACCTCGATGCCCGTAGCAAATCGTACCCCCTGTGATGTGTGATCTCACATCATACACACTCGCCGATGCCCGTAGCAAATCGTACCCCCTGTGATGTGTGATCTCACAACATACACACGCCGATGCCTCTTAACAAATCGTACCCTCTGTGATGTGTGATTTCACAACATTTTACACGCCGATGCCCGTAACAAATCGTACCCCCTGTGATGCGTGATCTCACAACATACACACGCCGATGCCCGTAGCAAATCGTACCCCCTGTGATGTGTGATCTCACAACATATACACTCGCCGATGCCCGTAGCAAATCGTACCCCCTGTGATGTGTGATCTCACAACATACACACCTCGATGCCCGTAGCAAATCGTACCCCCTGTGATGTGTGATCTCACATCATACACACTCGCNGTACCCCCTGTGATGTGTGATCTCACAACATACACACCTCGATGCCCGTAGCAAATCGTACCCCCTGTGATGTGTGATCTCACATCATACACACTCGCCGATGCCCGTAGCAAATCGTAATCCCTGTGATGTGTGATCTCACAACATACATACTCCGAAGCCTGTAACAAATCGTACCCCCTATGATGTGTGATCATTTATCATACACGCACCGATGTCCGTAACAAATCGTGCCCCCTGAGAACACACATACTCACGACGATGCCCGTAACAAATCGTACCCCCTGTGATGTGTGATCTCACAACATACACATGTCGATGACCGTAACAAATCGTACCCCCTGTGATATGTGATCTCACAACATACACACGCCGATGCCCGTAACAAATCGTACAACCTATGATGCGTGATCTCACAACATACACACGCCGATGCCCATAACACATCGTACCCCCTGTGATATATGATCTCACAACATACAGACGCCGATGCCCGTAACAAATCGTACCCGCTGTGATGTGTGATCTCACAACATATTCACGCTGATGCCCGCAACAAATCGTACCCCCTGTGATGCGTGATCTTACAACATACACACGCCGATGCCTCTTAACAAATCGTACCCTCTGTGATGTGTGATTTCACAACATACGCAGGCCGATGCCCGTAACAAATCGTACCCCCTGTGATGCGTGTTCTCACAACATACACACGCCGATGCCCGTAGCAAATCGTACCCCCTGTGATGTGTGATCTCACAACATACACACTCGCCGATGCCCGTAGCAAATCGTACCCCCTGTGATGTGTGATCTCACAACATACACACTCCGATGCCTGTAACAAATCGTACCCCCTGTGATATGTGATCTCATAACATACACACGCCGATGCCAATAACAAATCATCCCCCCTGTGATGGGTGCTCTCACAACATACACACGACGATGCCAATAGCAAATCGCACCTCCTGTGATGTGTGATCTCACATTATCCACACGCCGATGCCCGTATTAAATCGTACCCTTATGATATCAATGTAGGCGATCCTTGTTTCCCACCAGATGCAATTTTTATTTACGACCCTGGATATGATTCTGAAGTACGAGTACAAGCTTATGTACGATTATGATTTATGATTTCATGTACGAGCGACAAAGTCATATATGATTTAATGTACGATTCCAGGTACGATCTCGAAGTACGATTCTAAGTACGATTCTTCTGAAATCGTACGATTGTAGTGTAAAATTTAAGTACGATTCCAAGTACGATTCCAGGAACGATTCCATGTACGATTCGAAATACGATTCCAGGTACGATCGTGCCCGAAATCCTATTTTTGTAGTAAATACGATTCCAGGTACGACCGTGCCTGAAATCGTCCTTTTGTTGTGTAAAAGTACGACTCCAGGTACGATCCCGAAGTACGATTCCAAGTACGATCGTGTCTGAAATTGTACGTTGGTAATGTAAAAGTACGATTCCAGGTGCGATCGTGCCTGAAATCATACTGTTGTCGTGTAAGAGCACGATACCATATACGATTCCAGGAACGATCTCGAAATACGTTTCCAAGTACGATTCCGGGCACGATTCCGGGTACGATTCGAAGTACGATTCCAGGTGCGATCGTGCCTGAAATCCTACTTTTGTAGTGAATACGATTCCAGGTACGATCGTGCCTGAAATCGTCCTTTTGTTGTGTAAAAATACGATTCCAGGTACGATCCCGAAATACGATTCCAAGTACGATCGTACCTGAATTTGTACGTTTGTAGTGTAAAAGTACGGTTCCAAGTTTAATTCCAGGTACGATTCGAAGTACGATTCCATATACGATTCCAGATACGATCGTGCCTGAAATCGTACTTTGTAGTGTAAAAGTACGATTCCAGGTACGATTAGAGGTAGGATCTCGAAGTACGATTCCAAGTACGATTCCAGGTGCGATCGTGCCTGAAATCGTACGATTGTAGTGTAAAATTTAAGTACGATTCCAAATACGATTCCAGGTACGATTCGAAATACGATTGCAAATACGATTCCAGGTAGGATTCCAAGTACGATCTTTCCTGAAATCGTATCTTTGTAGTTTAAAAGCACGATTCCAGGTACGACCTCGAAGTACGTTCCAAGTACGATTCCAGGTACGATAGTTTGAATCGTATTGGAAGCTATACATGGTCCTGTAATCGTACTGGTATCGTATTCAAATGGTAGTTTGGATTCATACTGGAATCTGTGATCGCAATTTGGAATCGTACTCGGAATCGTATTCAAACCAATAAAATTAAATAATCAATGATTAACAAGACTTGCCTAGTCACGAATATCATAAACGTACCCCCTGTGATGTGTGATCTCACAATATACACACGCCGATGCCCGTACCAAATCGTACCCCCTGAGATATATGATCTCACAACATACACACTACGATGTCCGTAAGAAATCAAACTCCCTGTGATCTGAGATCTCACAACATATACACGCCGATGCCAGTAACAAGTCGTACCCCCTGTGATATGTGATCTCCCAACATACACAGGCCGATGCCCGTAGCAAATCGTAGCCCCTGTGATGCGTGATCTTACAACATACACATGCCGATGTCCGTAACAAACCGTACCCCCTCTGATATGTGATCTCACAACATACACACGCCGATGCCCGTAACAAATCACCCCCTTGGATGTGTGATCTCACATTATACACGCGTCGATGCCCGTAACAAATCGTTACTTCCTGTGATGTGTGATCTCACAACATACACACGCCGATGCCCGTATCAAATCGTGCCCCCTGTGATGTGTGATCTCACAACATACACACGCCGATGCTCATAGCAAATCGTACCCCCTGTGATGTGTGATCTCACAACTTACACACGCCGATGCCGGTAACAAATCGTACCCCCTGTGCTGCGTGATCTCACAACATATACAGGCCGATGCCCGTAACAAATCGTACCTCCTGTGATATGTGATCTCACATTATACATACGTCGATGCCCGTAACAAATCGTACCCCCTGTGATGTGTGATGTCACAACATACACACGCCGATGCCCGTAACAAATCGTACCCCCTGTGATGTATGATCTCACAACATACACATGCCGATGCCAGTATCAAATCGTACTCCCTGTGATGTGAGATCTCACAACATACACACGCTGATGCCCGTAACAAATCGTACCCCCTGTGATGTGTGATCTCACAACACACATACACACACACGCCGATGCCCGTAAAAAATCGTACACCCTGTGATGTGTGATCTCACAACATACACACNACATACACACACACGCCGATGCCCGTAAAAAATCGTACACCCTGTGATGTGTGATCTCACAACATACACACGCCAATGCCCGTAACAAATCGTACCCTCTGTGATGTGTGATCTCACAACATACACACGCCGATGACCGCAACAAATCGTACTCCTATGATATAGGATCTCAGAACATATATACCCCGATGCCCGTAACAAATCGTACCCCGTGTGATGGTTGATCTCACAACATACACACGCCAATGCCCGTAACAAATCGTACCCCCTGTGATGTGTGATCTCACAACATTCCCTCGCCGATGCCCGTTGCAAATCGTACCCCCTATGATGTGTGATCTTACAACATACACGCACCGATGCCCGTGATAAATCGTGCCCCCTGAGATCACACATTTACACGCCGATGCCTGTAACAAATCGTCCCGCCTATGATGCGTGATCTCACAACATACACACGCCGATGCCCGCAACAAATCGTACCCCCTGTGATGTGTGATCTCACAACACACATACACACACACGACGATGCCCGTAACAAATCGTACCCCCTATGATGTGTGATCTCACAACATACACACGCCGATGCCCGTAACAAATCGTAGCCCCTGTGATGTATGATCTCACAACATACACATGTCGATGACCGTAACAAATCGTACCCCCTGTGATATGTGATCTCACAACATACACACGCCGATGCCCGTAACAAATCGTACCCCCTGTGATGTGTGATCTCACAACACACATACACACACACGCCGATGCCCGTAAAAAATCGTACACCCTGTGATGTGTGATCTCACAACATACACACNACATACACACACACGCCGATGCCCGTAAAAAATCGTACACCCTGTGATGTGTGATCTCACAACATACACACGCCAATGCCCGTAACAAATCGTACCCTCTGTGATGTGTGATCTCACAAGATGCACAGGCCGTTTCCAGTATCAAATCGTAACCCCTGTGATGTGTGATCTCACAACATACACACGCCGATGCCCGAAGCAAATCCAAACCCCTGTGATGTGTGATCTCACAACACACATACACACACACGACGATGCCCGTAACAAATCGTACACCCTGTGATGTGTGATCTCACAACATACACACGCCAATGCCCGTAACAAATCGTACCCCCTGTGATGTGTGATCTCACAACATACACACGCCGATGCCCACAACATTTCTACCCCCTGTGATGTGTGATCTCCAAACTTACTAGCGCCGATTCCCNAATCGTACCCCCTGTGATGTGTGATCTCACAACATACACACGCCGATGCCCACAACATTTCTACCCCCTGTGATGTGTGATCTCCAAACTTACTAGCGCCGATTCCCGTAACAAATCGTTCCCCTGTGATGCGTGATCTCATAACATATATACCCCGACGCCCGTAACAAATCGTATCCAGTGTGATGGTTGGTCTCACAACATACACACGCCGATGCCCGTAACAAGTCGTACCCCCTGTGATATGTGATCTCACAACATACACAGGCCGATGCCCGTAACAAATCGTACCCCCGGTGATGTGTGATCTCATAACATACACACGCCGATGCCCGTAACAAATCGTAGCCCCTGTGATGTGTGATCTCACAACATTCACACGCCGATGCCCGTAACAAATCGTGCCCCCTGTGATGTGTGATCTCACAACATACTCATGTCGATGCCAGTAGCAAATCGTACCCCCTGTGATGTGTGATCTCACAACATACACAGACCGATGACCGTAACAAATCGTACCCCCTGTGATATGTGATGTCACAACATACGCACGCCGATGCCCGTAACAAATCGTACCCCCTGTGATGTGTGATCTCACAACACACATACACACACACGACGATGCCCGTAACAAATCGTACCCCCTGTGATGTGTGATCTCACAACATACACATGCCGATGCCCGTAACAAATCGTACCCCCTGTGATGTGTGATCTCACACCATACACACACGTCGATGCTAGTAACAAATGGTCCCCCCTGTGGTGTGTGATCTCACAACATGCACAGGCCGATGCCCGTAGCAAATCGTACCCCCTGTGATATGTGATCTCACAACATACACACGCCGATGCTCGTAACAAATCGTAGCCCCTGTGCTGTCTGATCTCACAACATACTCAGGCCGATGTCAGTAACAAACCATACCACTTATGATGTGTGACCAAACAACATTCACACGCCGATGCCCGTAACAAATCGTACCCCCTGTGATATGCGATCTCACAACATGTATACGGCGATGCCCGTAACAAATCATATCCCCTGTGAAGATGGATCTCACAACATACACACGCGGATGCCCGTAACAAATCGTACCCCCTGCGATGTGTGATCTCCCAGCATACACACGCCGATGCCCGTAACAAATCGTACCCCCTGTGATGTGTGATCTCACAACATACACACGCCGATGCCCGTAACAAATCGTACCCCCTGTGATGTGTGATCTCACAACATACACACGCCGATGCCCGTAACAAATCGTACCCCCTGTGATGTGTGATCTCACAGCATACACACGCCGATGCCCGCAACAAATCGTACCCCCTGTGATGTGTGATCTCACAACATACACACGCCGATGCCGGTAACAAATCGTACCCCCTATGATGTGTGATCTCACAACATACACACGCCGATGCCCGTAACAAATCGTACCCCCTGTGATGTGTGGTCTCACAACATACACACGCCGATGCCCACAACATTTCTACCCCCTGTGATGTGTGATCTCCAAACTTACTAGCGCCGATTCCCGTAACAAATCGTACCCGCTGTGATGTGTGATCTCACNTCTCACAACATACACACGCCGATGCCCACAACATTTCTACCCCCTGTGATGTGTGATCTCCAAACTTACTAGCGCCGATTCCCGTAACAAATCGTACCCGCTGTGATGTGTGATCTCACAACATACACACGCCGATGCCCGTAACAAATCGTACCCCCTGTGATGTATGATCTCACAACTTACACACACCGATGCCAGTAACAAATCGTACTCTGTGTGATATGTTATCTCACAACATACACACGCCGATGCCCGTAACAAATCGTACCCCCTGTGATGTGTGATCTCACAACACACATACACACACACGACGATGCCCGTAACAAAACGTACCCCCTGTGATGTGTGATCTCACAACATACACAGGTCGATGCCAGTAACAAATCGTATCCCCTGTGATGTGTGATCTCACAACATACACACGCCGATGCCCGTAACAAATCGTACCCCATGTGATGTGTGATCTCACAACATACACACGCCGATGCCCGTAACAAATCGTAGCCCCTGTGGTATGTCATCTCACAACATACACACGCCGATGCCCGACATCCCCCTATGACGTGTGATCTCACAACATACACACGCCGATGCCCGTAACAAATCGTACCCCCTGTGATGTGTTATCTCACAACATTCACACAACGATGCCCGTAGCAAATCGTACCCCCTGTGGTGTTTGATCTCACAACATACACAGTGATGTGTGATCTCACAATACACACACACACCGATGCCAGTAACAAATCGTAGCCCCTGTGATGTGTGATCTCACAACATGCACAGGCCGATGCCAGTATCAAATCGTACCCCCTGTGATGTGTGATCCCACAACATACACAGGCCGATGCCCATAACAAATCGTACCCTGTGTGATATGACATCTCATAACATACACACGCCGATGCCAGTAACAAATCGTACCCCCTGTGATGTGTGATCTCTCAACATACACAAGCCGACGCCCATAACAAATCGTACCCCCTGTGATATGTGATCTCATAACATACACACGCCGATGCCCGTAACAAATCGTACCCCTCTGTGATGTGTGACCTCATAACCTACCCACGCCGATGCCCGTAACAAACCGCACCCCCTGTGATGTGTGATCTCACAACATACACACGCCGATGCCCGTAACAAATCGTATCCCGTGTGATGTGTGATCTCACAACATACATACGCCGATGACAGTAACAAAACGTACCCCTCTGTGATGTGTGATCTCTTAACATACACACGCCGATGCTCGTAACAAATCGTACCCCCTGTGGTGTGTGATCTCACAATATACACACGTCGATGCTAGTAACAAATCGTAGCCTCTGTGATGTAAGATCTCACAACATACACACGCCGATGCCCGTAACAAATCGTACCCCCTGTGATGTGTGATCTCACAACATACACACGCCGATGCCAGTAACAAATCGTACTCCCTGTGATGTGTGATCTCACAACATACACACGCCGATGCCCGTAGCAAATCGTGCCCCCCGTGATGTGTGATCTCACAACGTACTCACACCGACGCCCACAACAAATCGTACCCCCTGTGATGTGTGATCTCCAAACTTACTAGCGCCGATTCCCGTAACAAATCGTACCCCCTGTGATGTGTGATCTCACAATATGCACACGCCGATGTCCGTAACAAACTCGCCCCCTGTGATATGTGACCTCACAATATACACACGCCGATGTCCGTAACAAACCCCGCCTCCTGTGATATGTGACCTCACAACATACACACGCCGGTGCAAGTAACAAATCGTACCCCCTGTGATGTGTGATCTCACAACATACACACGTCGATTCCAGTAACAAATCGTGCCCCCTGTGATGTGTGGTCTCACAACATACACACGCCGATTCCAATAACAAATCGTACCCTCTTTGATGTGTGATCTCACAACATACACACGCCGATGCCCGTAACAAATCGTACCCCCTGTGATGTGTGATCTCACAACATACACACGCCGATGCCAGTAACAAATCGTATCCCCTGTGATGTGTGATCTCACAACATACACAGGCCGATGCTCGTAACAAAACCCTCGTGATGTGTGATCTCACAACATACACACACCGATGCCCGTAATAAATCGTACCCCCTGTGATGTGTGATCTCACAACATACTCACGCCAATGCCCATAACAAATCCTACCCCCTGTGATGATGTGATCTCACAACATACTCATGCCAATGCCCATAGCAAATCGTACCCCCTGTGATGTGTGATCTCACAACATACACACGCCGATGCCAGTAACAAACCGTACCCCCTGTGATGTATGATCTCACAACATACACACGCCGATGCCCGAAACAAACCGTACCCCCTATGATGTATGATCTCACAACATACCCAGGCCGACGCCAGAAACAAATCATACCCCCTGTCATGGGTGATCTCACATTATACACAGGCCGATGCCAGTAACATATCGTAGCCCCTGTGATATGTGATCTCACATACGCACGCCGATGGCCGCAACAAATCGTACCCCCTGTGATGTGTGATCTCACAACATACACACCCCGATGCCCGTAACAAATCGTACCCGCTGTGATGTGTGATCTCACAACATACACATGCCGATGCCCGTAATAAATCGTACCCCCTGTGATGTGTGATCTCACAACTTACACACGCCGATGCCAGTAACAAATCGTACCCCCTGTGATGTGTGATCTCACAACATACACACGCCGATGCCAGTATCAAGTCGTGCCCCCTGTGATGTGAGATCTCACAACATACACATGCCTTCCTGTAACAAATCGTACCCCCTGTGATGTGTGATCTCACAACTTACACACACCGATGCCAGTAACAAATCGTACCCCTGTGATATGTGATCTCACAACATACACACGCCGATGCCAGTATCAAATCGTACCCCCTGTGATGTGAGATCTCACAACATACACATGCCGATGCCCGTAACAAATCGTACCCCCTGTGATGTGTGATCTCACAAAATACACACGCCGATGACTGTAGCAAATCGTACCCCCTGTGATGAGGGATCTCACAACATTAACACGCCTATGCCCGTAACAAATCGTACCCCCTGTGATGTGTGATCTCACAATATGCACACGCCGATGCCAGTAACAAATCGTACCCCCTGTGATGTGTGATCTCACAACATACACACGCCGATGCCCGTAACAAATCGTACCCGCTGTGATGTGTGATCTCACAACATACACACNCGATGCCAGTAACAAATCGTACCCCCTGTGATGTGTGATCTCACAACATACACACGCCGATGCCCGTAACAAATCGTACCCGCTGTGATGTGTGATCTCACAACATACACACGCCGATGACCGTAACAAATCGTACCCTCTTTGATGAGTGATCTCACAACATACACACGCCGATGCCCGTAACAAATCGTACCCCAGTGATGTGTGATCTCACAACATACACACGCCGATGGCCGTAGCAAATCGTACCCCCTGTGATGTGTGATCTCACAACATACACACGCCGATGCCNGATGCCCGTAACAAATCGTACCCCAGTGATGTGTGATCTCACAACATACACACGCCGATGGCCGTAGCAAATCGTACCCCCTGTGATGTGTGATCTCACAACATACACACGCCGATGCCAGTAACAAATCGTACCCCGTGTGATGTGTGATCTCACAACATACACACGCCGATGGAAATAAAAAATCGTACCCACTGTGATGTGTGATGTCACAACATATACACGCCGATGCCCGTAACAAATCGTTCCCCCTGAGATGTGTGATCTCACAACATACACACGCCGATGCCCGTAACAAATCGTTCCCCCTGTGATGTGTGGTCTCACAACATGCACAGTCCGATGCCTGTAACAAATCGTACCTCCTGTGATGTGAGATCTCACCACATACACACCCCGATGCCCGTAACAAATCGTACCCCCTGTGATGTGTGATCTCACAACATACACGCGCCGATGCCCGTAACAAATCGTACCCCGTGTGATGTGTGATCTCACAACATACACACGCCGATGTCCTTAACAAATCGTACCCAATGTGATGTGTGATCTCACAACATATACACGCCGATGCCCGTAACAAATCGTACCCCCTGAGATGTGTGATCTCACAACATACACACGCCGATGCCCGTAACAAATCGTACCCCCTTTGATGTGTGATCTCACAACATACACACGCCGATGCCCGTAGCAAATCGTACCCCCTGTGATGTGTGATCTCACAACATACACACGCCGATGCCCGTAACAAATCGTAGGGGGACACTACACACTAGAGTGTTGTATGTGTGGCCGATGCCCGTAACAAATCGTACCCCCTGTGATGTGTGATCTCACAACATACACACGCCGATGCCCGTAACAAATCGTGCCTCCTGTGATGTGTGATCTCACAACATACACACGCCGATGGCCGTAACAAATCGTACCCCCTGGATGTGTGATCTCACAACATACACACGCCGATGCCCGTAACAAATCGTACCCCCTGTGATGTGTGGTCTCACAACATGCACAGGCCGATATCCGTATCAAATCGTGCCCCCTGTGATGTGTGATCTCACAACATACACACGCCGATGCCCGTAACAAATCGTACCCCCTGTGATATGTGATCTCGCAACATACACACGCCGATGGCCGTAACAAATCGTACCCCCTGTGATGTGTGGTCTCACAACATACACACCCCGATGCTAGTAACAAATCGTACCCCCTGTGCTGTGTGATCTCAAAACATACACGCGCCGATGCCCGTAACAAATCGTACCCCGTGAGATGTGTGATCTCACAACATACACACGCCGATGCCCGTAACAAATCGTACCCCCTGAGATATGTGATCTCACAACATACACACGCCGATGCCGGTAACAAATCGTACCCTGTGTGATGTGTGATCTCACAACATACACACGCCGATGCCCGTAACAAACCGTACCCCCTATGCTGTGTGATCTCACAACATACACACGCCGATGCCCGTAACAAATCGTACCCCCTGTGATATGTGATCTCACAACATACACACGCCGATGCCCGTAACAAATCATACCCCCTATGATGTGTGATCTCACAACATACACGCGCCGATGCCAGTAACAAATCGTACCCCCTGAGATGTGTGATCTCTCAACATACACACGCCGATGCCAGTAACAACTCGTACCCCTGTGATGTGTGATCTCACAACATACACACGCCGATGCCAGAATCAAATCGTACCCCCTGTGCTGTGTGATCTCACAGCATACACAGTTCGATGCCCGCAACAAAACGTACCTCGTGAGATGTGTGATCTCACAACATACACACCCCGATGCCCGTAACAAATCGTTTCCCCTATGATGTGTGATCTCACAACATACACACGCCGATACCAATAACAAATCGTACCCCCTGTGTGATCTCACAACATACACACGCCGATGTCCGTAACAAAACGTACCCCCTGTGATGTGTGATCTCACAACATACACACGCCGATGCCCGTAACAAATCGTACACCCTGTGATGTGTGATCTCACAACATACACACGCCGATGCCAGTAACNGTAACAAAACGTACCCCCTGTGATGTGTGATCTCACAACATACACACGCCGATGCCCGTAACAAATCGTACACCCTGTGATGTGTGATCTCACAACATACACACGCCGATGCCAGTAACCAATCGTACCCAATGTGATGTGTGATCTCATAACATACACACGCCGATGCCCGTAACAAATCGTACCCCCTGTGATGTGTGATCTCACAACATACACACGCCGATGCCCGTAACAAATCGTGCCCCCTGTGATGTGTGATCTCACAACATACACACGCCGATGCCCGCAACAAATCGTACCCCCTGTGATGTGTGATCTCACAACAAACACATGCCGATGCCAGTAACAAATCGTACCCCCTATGATGTGTGATCTCACAACATACACACGCCGATGCCCATAACAAATCGTACCCCCTGTGATATATGATCTCACAACAAACACATGCCGATGCCAGTAACAAATCGTACCCCCTGTGATGTGTGATCTCACAACATACACACGCCGATGCCCGTAACAAATCGTACCCNTACCCCCTGTGATATATGATCTCACAACAAACACATGCCGATGCCAGTAACAAATCGTACCCCCTGTGATGTGTGATCTCACAACATACACACGCCGATGCCCGTAACAAATCGTACCCTCTATGATGTGTGATCTCACAACATACACAGGTCGATGCCCGCAACAAATCGTACCTCGTGAGATGTGTGATCTCACAACATACACACGCCGATGCCAGTAACAAGTCGTACCCCTGAGATGTGAGATCTCACAACATACACACGCCGATGCCCGTAACAAATCGTACCCCCTGTGATGTGTGATCTCACAACATACACACGCCGATGCCGGTAACAAATCGTACCCCCTGAGATGTGTGATCTCACAGCATACACACGCCGATGACCGTAACAAATCGTACCCCCTGTGATGTGTGAACTCACAACATACACACGCCGATGCCAGCAACAAATCGTACCCCCTGTGATGAATGATCTCACAACATACACACGCCGATGCCCGTAACAAATCGTACCCCCTGTGATGTGTGATCTCACAACATACACACGCCGATGCCCGTAACAAGTCGTATCCTGCGTGCTGTGTGATCTCACAACATACACACGCCGATGTCCGCAACAAACCGTGCCCCCTGTGATGTGTGATCTCACAAGATTCACACGCCGATTCCCGTAACAAATCGTACCCCCTGTGATGTGCGATCTCACAACATTTACACGCCGATGCCCGTAACAAATCGTACCCCCTGTGATGTGTGATCTCACAACATACACACGCCGATGCCCGTAACAAATCGGACTCTCTGTGATGTGTGATCTCACAACATACACACGTCGATGCCCGTAACAAATCGTGATCCCCTGTGATGTGTGATCTCACAACATACACACGCCGATGCCCGTAACAAATCGTACCCCCTTGTGATGTGTGATCTCACAACATTTACACGCCGATGCCAGTAACAAATCGTACCCCCTGTGATGTGTGATCTCAGAACATACACACGCCGATGCCAGAAACAAATCGTACCCCCCTGTGCTGTGTGATCTCACAACATACACAGGTCGATGCCCGCAACAAATCGTACCTCGTGAGATGTGTGATCTCACAATATACACACGCCGATGCCCGTAACAAATCGGACACTCTGTGATGTGTGATCTCACAACATACACACGCCGATGCCCGTAACAAATCGTACCTGCTGTGACATGAGATCTCACAACATACGCACGCCGATGCCCGTAACAAATCGTACCCCATGTGATATATGATCTCACAACATTAACACGCCTATGCCCGTAACAAATCGTACCCCCTGTGATGTGTGATCTCACAACATGCACACGCNAACAAATCGTACCCCATGTGATATATGATCTCACAACATTAACACGCCTATGCCCGTAACAAATCGTACCCCCTGTGATGTGTGATCTCACAACATGCACACGCCGATGCCAGTAACAAGTCGTACCACCTGTGATGTGTGATCTCACAACATACACATGCCGATGTCCGCAACAAACCGCGCCCCCTGTGATGTGTGATCTCACAACATTTACACGCCGATGCCCGTAACAAATCGTACCCCCTGTAATGTGTGATCTCACAACATACACAGGTCGATGCCCGCAGCAAATCGTACCTCGTGAGATGTGTGATCTCACAACATACACACGCCGATACCCGTAACAAATCGTACCCCCTGTGATGTGTGATCTCACAACATACACACGCCGATGCCTGTAAGAAATCGTACCCCCTGTGATGTGTGATCTCACAACATACACACGCCGATGCCCGTAACAAATCGTACCCCCTGTGATGTGTGATCTCACAACATACACACGCCGATGCCCGTAACAAATCGTACCCCCTGTGATGTGTGATCTCACAACATACACACGCCGATGCCCGTAACAAATCGTTCCCCCTGTGATGAATGATCTCACAACATTAACACGCCTATGCCCGTAACAAATCGTACCCCCAGTGATGTGTGCTCTCTCAACATACACACGCCGATGCCTGTAGCAAAACGTACCCCCTGTGATGTGTGATCTCGCAACATACACACGCCGATGCCCGTAACAAATCGTACCCCCTGTGATTTAAGTTCTCACAACATACACACGCCGATGCCCGTAACAAATCGGACTCTCTGTGATGTGTGATCTCACAACATACACACGTCGATGCCCGTAACAAATCGTGATCCCCTGAGATGTGTGATCTCACAACATACACACGCCGATGCCCGTAACAAATCGTACCCCCTGTGATGTGTGATCTCACATCATACACACGCCGATGCCCGTAACAAATCGTACCCCCTGTGATGTGTGATCTCAGAACATACACACGCCGATGCCAGAAACAAATCGTACCCCCCTGTGCTGTGTGATCTCACAACATACACAGGTCGATGCCCGCAACAAATCGTACCTCGTGAGATGTGTGATCTCACAATATACACACGCCGATGCCCGTAACAAATCGTACCCTGTGTGATGTGTGATCACAACAACATACACACGCCGATGCCAGCAACAATTCGTACCCGCTGTGATGTGTGATCTCACAACATACACACGCCGATGCCCGTAATAAATCGTACCCCCTGTGATTTGTGATCTCACAACATACACACGCCGATGCCCGTAACAAATCGGACACTCTGTGATGTGTGATCTCACAACATACACACGCCGATGCCCGTAACAAATCGTACCTGCTGTGATATGAGATCTCACAACATACACACGCCGATGCCCGTAACAAATCGTACCCCATGTGATATATGATCTCACAACATTAACACGCCTATGCCCGTAACAAATCGTACCCCCTGTGATGTGTGATCTCACAACATGCACACGCNAACAAATCGTACCCCATGTGATATATGATCTCACAACATTAACACGCCTATGCCCGTAACAAATCGTACCCCCTGTGATGTGTGATCTCACAACATGCACACGCCGATGCCAGTAACAAATCGTACCCCCTGTGATGTGTGATCTCACACCATACACACGCCGATGCCAGTAACAAATCTTACCCCCTGAGATATGTGATCTCTCATTATACACACGCCGATGCCCGCAACAAATCGTACCTCCTGTGATGTGAGATCTCACAACATACACACGCCGATGCCCGTAACAAATCGTACCCCCTGTGATGTGAGATGCAACAACATACACACTCCGTTGCCAGTATTAAATCGTACCCCCTGTGATGTGTGATCTCACATCATACACACGCCGATGCCCGAAACAAATCGTACCCCCTGTGATGTGTGATCTTGATGCCCGTAAGAAATCGTACTCTCTGTGATGTGTGATCTCACAACATACACACGCTGATGCCCGTAACAAATCATACCCTGTGTGATATGTGATCTCACAGTATACACACGCCGATGCCCGTAACAAATCGTACCCCCTATGACGTGTGATCTCACAACATTTACACGCCGATGCTAGTAACAAATCGTACCCCTGTGATGTGTGATCTCACAACATACACACGCCGATGCCAATAACAAATCATCCCCCCTGTGATGGGTGCTCTCACAACATACACACGACGATGCCAATAGCAAATCGCACCTCCTGTGATGTGTGATCTCACCACATACACACGCCGATGCCAGAAACAAATCGTACCCCCTGTGCTGTGTGATCTCACCACATACACACGCCGATGCCAGAAACAAATCGTACCCCGTGAGATGTGTGATCTCACAACATACACACGCCGATGCCCGTAACAAACCATGCACCCTGTGATATGTGATCTCACAACATACGCACGTCGATGCCCGTAACAAATCGTACCCCCTGTGGTATGTGATCTCACAGTATACACACGCCGATGCCCGTAATAAATCGTACCCCCTATGACATTAGATCTCTAACCATACCCACGCCGATGCCCATAAGAAATCGTACTCCCTATGATTTATGATCTCACAATATATAGACACCGATAAGTCAAAATCTCCAAATAATTCTTAATAAGAAAAGTATAAAAACATTAGAAGATACGATATACGAGATCTTTCTTTGAATATATTCATTTATTTTTGTCATAAGTTTAGTTTCAATAGAAATTCTTAATAAATTATTTCTGAAATAATTTTCGCCCTATTTCTTATCGAAATCTTCGAAATTATTTACTCCCACAATGAAACTGCGTTTCTTAGAATTCATGGGAGTAGGGGGAGTCGAGAGAGGGGAGTCTCGATATTTTCTTATCTTAATTTATGTTTATTAATAAAGTGCTTTTAAACTTGGGATAGGGCTAGATCTCAGAGAGGAGAGGGAGGAGAATCTAGGCTTAGTATTGGATTTCAAACCTATTTTTTTTAATAAGACTACAATAAGACATGCATAAATCTTATTCCGAGAAAGCTACGACTAAATTTTCCCAAACCTACCTTAAATAAAACCGGAACAAGCATGACCCCCGAGAAATATAATTTTCGCCCTATTAATAAACCCGAAATAGAAATACTAAATCCCAAGCCACGAACACTGCATAAATCAATAGAGATCTAATCAGATCGCGAGACTTATCTTGTTCTTATTTCGGCCCGAAAAAAAGAATCTATAAATAAGCGCATCATAACTTTATTCCTTTCCAAAATTAAAAACGAATAAAGCTAGCCCCCCCTACCCCATTATTCTTTTCATAGGAAATTTAGATATAATATAATGATCAAGCTATATTATCTATATCTAGACAGATATAATATATATTTTCAAATCCAGATCTGAAATAAAATATTATATAAATCTATAATTCAGAATCATATTTATCATCTATATCCACCGACCCCGCTGGGGCGGCGCCCAGAAGTTAGACTAACTTCAGCGTCAATTTCATGATATTCAATCCTACTCAACCCCACTCCGCCCCACGCAACCTTACCTCGGCCCCACGCGGCCCCATTCGGCCTATCCTTATCGCTAGGTATAGTAAGACTAATTTACATAACCCTTAATAGAAATCGTAGTCTTAGAGTAATTTTATTGAATCCCAATACATGCCCAACCCGTCCCCAGCCCTAACCGGACATACTCGGTTGTTTCAGAGTAGTTTAATTGAATCCCAATGCATGTCCAACCCCTCCCCAGCCCCACTCAACCCTAACCGGCCCCACTTTCCTTGCAGCCAGGGCCAGTCTTGGAGTAATGTAATTGAATCCCAATGCATGCCCAACACTCAGCCCTAATCGGCCCTACTCAGCTCTACCACTTGGCCTATCCTTGTAGCCAGGGCCTAGTCTTAGAGCAATATAATTGAATCCCAATGTATGCCCAACCCCATTCAGCTATCCTTGTAGCCAGGGCCTAGTCTTAGAGCAACTCAACCGAATCCCAACGCATGCCCAACCCCTCCCCAACCCCACTCAGCCCTAACCGCCCTACTCGGCCCCACTTGGCCTATCCTTGTAGCCAGGGCCTAGTCTTAGAGTAATTCGTAGTCTTAGAGTAATTTTATTGAATCCCCATGCATGCCCAACCCTTCCCCAGCCCCGCTCAAGCCCGACTCGATTGTTTCAGTGTAATTTAATTGTATCCCAATGCCCCACTCAACCCTAACCGGCCCTACTCGGCATGAACCGGCCCCACTTGGCCTATCCTTGTAGCCAGTATCTAGTTGAAAGTACTTTAATTAAATCCCACTGCATACCCAACCCCTCCCCAACCCCACTTAACCTAGCCTTGTAGCCAGGGCCAGTGTTAGAGTAAGTGCATGCCCAACCCCTCCCCAACCCCACTCAGCCCTTGTAGCCAGGGTGTAGTGAATCCCAGTCACAACCCCACTCAGCCCTAATTCGGCCCCCACTCGAACCAAACCGGCCCCACGCGGCCCGAACCGGCCCCACTTGGCCTATCCTTGTAGCCAGGGCCTGTCTTAGAGTAATTTAATTGAATCCCAATGCATGCCCAACCCCTCCCCAATCCCACTCAGCCCGAACCGGGCTGACGCGGCCCCACTTAGCCTATCGGGCCTGACTTAGCCTATCCTTGTAGCCAGGGCCTCTTGCAACCCAATTGCCCAACCCCTCCCCAACCCCACTCAGCCCTACCGGCCTACTCGGCCCCCCACTTGGCCTATCCTTATCGCCAGGGCCTAGTCTTAGAGTAATTTAATTGAATCCCAATGTATCCCCAACCCCACTCAGCCCTAACGGGCCCTACTCGGCGCGAACCGGCCCCATGCAGCCCCACTTTATCCTTGTAGCCAGGGCCTCGTCAAAGCATGCCCTCCCCAACCCCACTCAGCCCTAACCGGCCCCACTTAGCCTATCGCTATAGCCAGGGCCTAGTCGTAGAGTAATTTAATTGAATCCCAATACATGCCCAACCCCTCCCCAACCCCACTCAGCCCTAACCGACTCTATTCGGCCCCCCACTTAGCCTATCCTTGTAGGCAAGGCATAGTCTTAGAGTAATTGAATTAAATCCCAATGCATACCCAACCCCTCTCAGCCCTAACCGGCCCGAACCAGCCACGCGGCGCAACTTAGCCTATCCTTGTGGCCAGCGCCTAGTCTTAGAGTAATGTAATTAAATCCCAATGCATGCCCAACCCCTCCCCTAACCGGCCCTACTGGGCCCCACTCGGCCCGAACCATCCCCCACGCGGCCCCACTTAGCCTATCCTTACAGCCAGGGCCTAATCTTAGAGTAATTTAATTGAATTACCCAACCCCTCCCCAACCGGCCTATCCTTGTAGCCAGGGTCTAGTCTTAGAGCAAGAAGCCCATCCACTCAGCCCTAACCGGCCCAATGTTATCCACCGACCCCGCTGGGGCGGCGCCCACAAGTTAGACTTGCTTCGGCGTCAGTTCCATTATGCGCAACCCTACTCAACCCCACCAATGCCGCCGAGCCCAAAACTGAAAAGAAGATGGAGGCAGAGAGACCCGCAGTGTCGCTTTGCACAGGAAGAAGCTCAACCCTTAAATGACCCCAAGCAAGCCCACCTGGTGGCCTATCCCGTTTCAGAAAACATCAGCCAGATCGACAGTTTGGTGCTTAGTAGTCGTTTGCTCATTGTTCTAGTGGGCAGGTAGAGCTGACCCCTCCCCAACCCCACCCAGCCCCACCCGGCCCCACTCGGGCCCTACTCGGCCCCAAGTCGTCAACCCCACCCAGAGGGGTTGGGCATGGGATGCAAGGAAACAACTCTAAGACTACTTGGGGCCGAGTGGGGCGATCTTAGAGTTGTTTAATTGCATCCCAATGCATGTGCAACCCCTCCCCAACCCCACCCAGCCCCACCCGGCCCCCCGCGGCCCCACTCGGCCCTACTGGGGCCCAAGTAGTGTTAGAGTTGTTTAGTTGCATCCCAACACTCGCCCCACTCCGCCCCAAGTAGTACTTGGGTCTTACATTTTTTATTACCCAGCCCCACTCGGCCCCAGTGGCTTAGGAGTTGTTTAATTGCATCCCAATGCATGCCCAACGGCCCCACTCGGCCCTACTCGGCCCCACTCGGCCTCACTCGGCCGATTGCATCCCAATGCATGCCCAACCCCTCCCCAACCCCACCCGGCCCCACTCGGTACTCTCAGAGCCCACCCGCCCCACTCGGCCTCAAGTAATGCAGGCCCAACCCCTCCCCAACCCCACCCAGCCCCAATCGGCCCCACTCGGCCCCAAGTAGTCTGAGTGTTGTTTAATTGCATCCCAATGCATGGCCAACCTCCTGCTGAGCAAACGACTACTAAGCTCCAGACTGTCGAGCTGGCTCGTGTTCTCTGAAGCGAGATGCCCACCGGGTGGGCTTGCTTCGGGTCATTTAAGGGTTCAGCTTCTTCCTGTGCANTGAAGCGAGATGCCCACCGGGTGGGCTTGCTTCGGGTCATTTAAGGGTTCAGCTTCTTCCTGTGCAGAGCGACACTACGGGTCTCTCTGCCTCCGCTTACTTTCGGTTTTGGGGTCGGCAGCATTGGCGGCAGCCATTAAATAATTGAGAATGAATGCCTCAAAGTTATGTGCAATTTGTAGCATGAATAGTCCCGATCAATATTTTCCCATGTCGAAATTTATTGTATTGACCACGATATCGCCCCAAAATAAAGATGTGTCGTGCCGATATTATTCTTGAGATCTTGTGTTCTATCCCTCATGAACCGCTTGACGCCAGCCTTGCAGCCGCTGGCAGTGCAGTGGCATCCGTGACCCCTCTTCGCAACGCGTCTTGCCTGGACTCCTGGACTTCATTGGGACTGACCATCTCCAGCGACCCGATCTTTGAGGTGAAACTTCGGTGGGTGAGACGGCATGGCGAATTCGGATTATTATGACATGTCTCGCAAGGTCTGCTATGGATTCCAGGCATTAAGTTGCTGTCTGTGTTCTGTGTGTGCACGGGAAACAAGGAAGTTGTGGGAAGCCGATGGACAAACCAGAGGCAATCGAGAAGTGGAACGCTCTGCCGAGTTGTGCCTAGGACATCTCCAGGCCGGACATCATCTCCTCCACCCTGCTAGACGCGATACCAAATTGGTCAGCAAAAAGTGCTTCCCCTGGCCTGATGTAGATGTCTTCGACAAACCCGCGATCTCCATCTGACACCTCCCAGTTTGTTGACACCTTCGAGAAACGAGAGGGCAGCGTCTGCATCTTCAAACTCGTAAAATGGCTGTGCCTGCCACGGCATCCAAGCGCTGTCCTTGCAGCGGGCATCCACCACAAGCTCATCCAAGAGGCGAAACTCCTGCAGGATCGGCTCTCGTGCCCACCACCAAGGGTCACCGGTGTCTCTGCAGAGATTCTGTCGCATGTGAGAAAAACATCGCAATAAACGGACCGCGTCCTCAGTGATAACCCACTGTTCTGTGTCCTGTCCGTCCGAAGTTTTGCCGAGAGATGCTAGCCAGTGCACGGACCGAAAAGACAGTGCAACGCTGCTTCACTGCTTCACCGTTGTCATCAGAAGCAGCGACGACTAGCACATCTTCCACGTTTCCGGGTGGATACTGCTGTCTCTCTCTGTCCCGTGCACGGTTTCGCGGTTGCCAAGACAACGATCTTCGGGGCGTTTGGGCTCTGTGGCCTTCAGTGTTGTTTGCCACTGCCTGCCCCAGTTTGGCGCTTATTGCGGGGCGCCGACCGGTTTAAGAATTTCTAGGGTCCAGGGGCTTGGGCATGCCACCAGTCACTCCCTTTGAAGCATGTCATTCCAAGCACTCCTCTCAGGCCTTCTGGTTTCAGAAATTCCTTTTGGGGCTCTCTCCCCACACTCCAACCAACAGATCCTCACAAACATCGCGAACAGACATTCCTTCTCTCTACATGGCTCACCTTCGAACTTGTTCGTTTTGGGGTTCGGACATGAGCATGAGGATCTTATTCTTCACGACATCTCTCGACTGGCTCAAACGAATTCCCCGTCGCCAATGCAAAGACCTTCGCCGGCTGCGGGAGCAAGCCAGCCCATTCCCAAAGATGCTAACAGTGAACTGAGCTTCTCTGGATATGTCGTATATACCCGGCGGCACACCCATGCTAAAGAAGCGCAAATGGAAGACCGTCACGGCGGCTCCCAAATGGACCCGCCTCGCCATACCACAGGACATAGCGGGGCACCTCACCATCCAATCGCTCCGTCTCTGCCCGGCGCTGGGCATCCTGCAGGAAACGTCTGAACAGCGTGCCCATGAGGACACTGCTGGATCCCGGAGATCTCCTTCGCCGAAGCCTTGGTCTGAATGAAATACCTCAAAAGATTTGGAGCTTGAAGCTTGAAGGATCTCGAAGGGACGGGAAGGAAACTTCGCTGTACTTCGGGCGCACGGGCGCGAGGCCAGCAAGCCACAGCGCTCGTAGGTGCCCACAAAGGCGTGGGCGGAATCACGGTGCGCCCAGACCTGGGCCTGGAACAGCATGGATGATAAGTCTGGATCTGATCACTGGTTACAATTTCAACTCCGGCGAAAAATACCGATAGGTGTCACAAGATTTCACAAACCAGGAGACTGCCCGTAAAGTCCTTGGGCAAAATGGCTTTTGCAATTTTGGACCTCCTGCTGTTTCCGTGTGCTGGCAAACCTGCACGATGGGACAGAAAAGCTCCGCCTGGTACGGACACTCCATCTCCACGATCATGTTTCGAGCCTCCAGCGCTCTGAGTGTCCACTTCACTAGTTATACACACTTCCTAACGTGACCTCAGAACCTAGCCAGGGAAACAGAAGCAAAGGCGGCCTCAACATCACTCAACCTATGCGCAGGACTGTTGCTCTACGATAGCCATCTTGTATGTGTCAGAAGGCACAGAGCCTGCCCTGACACTTTGACCTCGTAACGAACGGCCAGTGTCAAAGGTTTCGAGCACCTTTCGTGCTGCGATATCGTCAGCATGGAACCGGGTGCCTCTCGGAACGTTTGCTCCGGAGTTGCTACCTGGCTGCATGGAATTAGCCACTGCACGGGCTTGATTTCCGGGGACACTTGCTGATCTTGCTGGTGGCCTCCCAATTTACGCGAGCTCCTCGTAGCAGCGCAGCGCCACCGTGCCAGGGAGGCATCGTCTTGGTGTGGCAGCGGCTGATACGTTGGACAGACGGAGTGCTGAAGTAGCAGCTGACAGGTTACCAAGGCCTGCCTCTGTTCCGACATGTTGGCTCTTGAGATCTCCTCAGGAATGATCTGAGCGTCATGCAGCAAAAGGTGCAGACCCAAGCGCCGCAGCCGACGTGTTGCTGCCCAAGTGCGCCTGCCGGGCAGGAATTCCATGCTGGTGGCAGTGCCTCACTAAGGCTTCGTCGTGCAAGCCTCAGCCTAAGAAGAATTATGTTGCAACGAGGCACTTCAGTGAACTGGACATGTGCGCTTGCAGACCCTACGTGCAAGTTCCGAGAGCACAATGCCTCCCACGGCCACCAGGCTCGAGACCTCATGAGCACTTAAAGCACACAGCGTTCGTCTTCACACCTCGAGACTTCAGTGGACGAGTCTTCGGCTGCCATGATAACACAAGCAGCCGTCTGCAGTACTGTGAAGGGCCACGCCACCGTGGCGGACATGCTCAAAGTAGATGCAGGTATCATTTCGGCACCTATCTGGCAAGCCGGCCTAGGCTTGACTACTTCCTATAGCCACCCTCATGCAAACCCAGCCGAACCTGCTCTCAAAACCAATCTCGGAAGGAGCCAAGTACCCTGTTATTGCTGTTACAGCCTTGCAGGCATGCATTTGCAAAATGTTGTTTGCAGTTCGAGCCGAAACCTTTAAGCTTAAAAGTGATTCTGAAGCTTCTGAGCCGTGTTATTTGCTTGATGGGGGTTAGCGCACAGCACACAACAACTCTTGGCACACCTTTGGATTCGGAAACACACGACGCTGAAAGAAAGCCATGCGAAAACAAGCGGTCCTTCCGAAGGTTGGTGGCGAAACGCACGGTGGGAACCACAACAAAAACAACACGTCGTGCACTTAAGGTCATCTGCGCATTGAGTGCACGCTGTTTCCGGCAGGAAAATGCATGAACAGTTGGGACGGCGCCTACTTGACGAAGCCGCAACACTACCCGAAGGTTGACAGGCTGTGCCAGACAGATTTTTCAATGATTAGGTCTGTTTCGGGAGGGCAACTATAGTGGCTTGCGTAGGAAAACAATGCTGCAACTTGCAGCTTAAAACTTAAAACGTAGTGTATACGGACTTCTGCTCTGGGTTTAGGGTTTAGGAGTTCAGGAGTTTACAGGTCTAAGCTCAGACAGTGTTGGGTTTAAGCATACAAAAGAAGGGATCTGGTGCGGTTTCGTCTTTAAACTTTAACCATTCTGGTACCAAAAATTTGTTCAAGATCTTGGGCAGAAGAAGGCCCCAGGCTGGAGCCCCAGGTGAGCCGAGAACTCCCCGAAAGCTACCAAAAAGGGGCCCTCGAACACTCGAAGGCTGCAATATGTAAACGTTTGACTGACAGACTTTCAAGCGAAAATGTGCAAAACCAACAGGAACAGACCACAACCGCTGAAAACCTTGCTCTCGCCCAGTTTTTAAGCTATCAGTACTTCAAGACAACTGTCGGGTGGCCAAAAATGCGCCGCGCAGATACAAAACAAGTCATCGGTCGAGCTGAGAATGGAACGCGATCCTTGCCAGCACCGCGCTGGAATCGCCCAGCAGTTCGGGTGCCGTGACCACCCACCTGAAATTTCACGTTCTGCGATGGCCCTATTTTCGATGCGTCCCAAACAGGATACTCTGTTAGAATGTTGCAGTCAGTTTTGCGGTTCAGGCAGGAGGCATTGACAAGCAACTGATCTGAGGCCAAGACTGACCACGATCCTGTGCTGCCCAAGGCTGATTTCCAGAAAGTTGATAACGAGGTGGAGCGATTGCATGCAAACTGCCTTCCCAGTTTCTGGTCATTCATGCCGGCCCACATTGGCTTGTGTTTTCTCTGGTGTCACATATGTCTTGCACATCCCCTTCGCCAAAGCTCGTTGGCATGTTATGTTGCCATCGTGATTGCTCCGATGCTGTGTTGGCAAAAGGGGTGCAAGGCAGAAACCGTCTGTCCATGACTTGCTTGGCAGCGAAGTCGGGTCACAGGACCCTTGGAGACTCGAACGCAAGGTTCCCTCACGGCGTGCTAGCCTGCAAGGAAACCTGCTTAGGAAAAAGGCACTGAAAACGGCAACCTGATGCGAGAAACGGTTGTGCCTTAAGGCACCTGAACATGGCGGAGAACAGCCAGCTGGAAGCTTGAAGTACTCCCTTCCGCCACTCGGAAGCACTTCGGCCCTACACTCTACAGTCTCATAAGCCTCTTAAATTCTGACGAAGACGCGCTGCAACAATGAGATAATACAACAGGCATCGATCGAACAATCGGCTCTGCACATGTTAACGCACCGCATATTTCAGGCCTGAAAATGCCGTTGTGATGATGCATAGGTCATAGTCACCTAGTCGATTTAGGGGACGCTACCATTGATTCGATATGCTTGATGATTGCACATTCCTAATCGTCAGCTTTCTCTGTACTTCGGCGTCACCGCCGGAATTGCCACTAGTCAAGCCGTGCACTCAGCGCTTCAGGACAGCGATTTCCTCACGCGTCTTGCACGAACGTCGCAAACTACGTTTGGGTTTGTCGGCCGTTGACAAACCATGCTTCATCGTCACTTGTCCGACAACCCGCCAAGTGTCTGGATGAAGGCGAACATGCGCTCCTCCATGTATTCCCTGTCCTGCCGGAAAACTCTCTTCTAAGTCTAAGGCACTGGCTACTGCCCTGCTGCGCAGCACAAGACTATTCAGGTCAGAGGCTGAGGAGGAACTCTGACACAGCGGACTCACTGAGCAGCATATTATGTTGTCCTTCTGGCTCCGTGGGGAATGTCTCTCCTGACATATTAAATGACAGGAACCCACAGTCTCTCAGAGCCGGGAATGAACTGCTATAAGTCTCAGACTTCGTCTGTTAGTTCGGTATCGAATCTAGTCCTACCTCCGATAGCCTCGGCCCAAGCCCTAAACCGCCAAGGCACATTCGGGAACAGCAGCAGTTGGTATGGCTTCTGCGCAGCTATCAAGGAGTTGATGAGACGAGCTGTGTGACGAAAATGCACGTTCCTCAGGGCGACCCGACCCGATGACGATCTGAGGACAAGGGCTGCGGCTGCTTAAAGCTTTAAAGTCATCAGCTCAGAAGCACCGTTGCACTCGAATAGCAGCACAGGGGCTCGTCAATAAGGCCGTGCACGAGCAACAGGTCGCCGGTCATTTTTTGAACCTCACAGCAACAGATTTCTCTCTGGGCAGCCACCAGAATGCGAGATGCTCCCAGGCGCGGCGCATGCTCCATGACGGAGCTGGTCTTGTAGCCTGACTCTGATGCAAGCACTGAGAAGCCTTCAGAAACTTTTTTTAGATTTTCATTTCTGGGTCTGTCTCAATCTGGAGCAAAGCCACCCTTCTCGTTGCTGGAAGGCATGCCCATGTACCTTGCAAACAAAAGCAACAAGCCCAACTTTCTGGCTGCAGCTCTCCCGCGGTATCGGCCTTTCGGTATAGCAGGTGTCGTAACCGTCCCAACCTTCGGTCAGCAGAGCCCTGTGTTCCCTCAAGTTCTCCGCTGTCCCTCAAGTCTCTGGCTTGTGACAGGCGCTCCAGAGACCGCGCACTTGAACACATCGCCAGCCTGCGAGAATGCCAAACGCTGGCGTCTCAACGACAGAAGACTTGCCACGTGCCTTGGCCAAGCACATGGCGCTCAAGTAGCCTCCGTAGCTCCAGCCATAAATAGCCTCGCAGTGGCAGTGTTGTCGCTTCTGATCCCTGTCTGTGTTCTTGTGCTTCCCTTGGCCGAGATGAGAACCACCCGTTTGGGGTCCGCTAGCTTCTTGTTCGCGCACCATCGAACAGCAGCCGCCTGCAGTCTTGCAGCCCTTGCTGCTAGTGTCACAGCATTCGCAATCCAGGAGTGCTCACCGTCCACAGAAAGCTTCACAGAACTACAGCTGTGGAAGGCTTGCACGGACAATGGCAAAACCAGAAGACAAGAGACATGAGCCTGAAACACTGAGGGTGGGACCTGGTCCTCGACCTCGATGTTGCCCATGTCAAACTTCACGGGCGCTTCGAAGTAAAGCCCCCTTCCTAAAAGACGCAGAAAGTTCCAATGACTGAGCATTTCACTTACAGCTGCTTGCTGTCCAAGCTTCGGTTGCTTCCACGGTTATCCACCTTGAGGACCAGGAAACCCTTGCTGCGCAAGGCCTGTGCCCTCAGGTCCGCCGTCATGCCCCAGCTGTTGGCTACAAACTGCACGTGCGGCCCTCCGTAGCAGGAGACCACGGTTGGGTAGGGACCGTCACCTCGGTAGCCATCATTGATGCGAGCGCGCCACGGCACCACTCTCTGTGGATCAGCATCAGCTGAGGCCCGGCACCGTACTTGGCAGGATCCGGCTTGTACATGGCAGCTTGAAGGGTGACCTTCCCATCTGTGGACGGCAGCGTGAAGAGCTCAGGGGGCTTCAGGTTCAGTGTGGCGATCAAAGGGTCATCGTTTTTGTCCTCAGCTGGTGAAAAGCCGCTGTGTTATCATGCAGCAGACAAGGGATAAGTCGAAAAGATGTCAATCTAGTGCGGCCAGGGGATCGATCACGCAAAGCTCTCGGCCATCTTGCAAGTTCCGCAACGTCGCCGACGCAGGCCGATCCATGGCACTGGAGGTGTCGACAAAGGTTTTGCACTGCGCGTCGACGACGACACTGTGCATTCCAGGGTCTTGTGTCAGCTGAACGACCTTTTGTTCAGGCCCTTTTTCGAGACTGGCCTTGAAAAGGTATTTGCCAAGCCAGTTCCCATCAGAGGTCCCCATGAAGTATACCTCTTCCTTTGCCTCATCGATCGCCACAACTTCTTCAACCTGCCAGGATCCACCCGTCACGGGCTTCAGCTCGTCCACCCCTGGCTCATAGATGTAGAGGTGCCGGAACCCTGTTCGCTCACTGGCCCAGAGGAAGCGTCCGCTCTTTCCCAAAGGCTTGAGCATGTTGTGGACGTTGATCCAAACCTCCGTCTTCTCCGTGAAGAGCGTCTTGACGGATCCGGTCTTGGGGTCCAGCTTCAGGATGGCCAGCTCTGTCTGCTCACGGTTCAGGACCTGTGCCATGATCGAGCCGTCCGGCATCCACTGCACCCGGCCGAGGTACAAATCCTCGCCGAAGGGCCCAGTGAGGTCGAAGCTGGTGACAGGCGGAGCGGTCCCCGCCGCGGCATCACCGGAGTCCGCAGAGACCACACAGAGCTTCACCTTGGGGTTTGCTTCACCAGCAAAGGGGTAGCGATGGTCCTCTTGTGCCTGATCTCCAACTGACTCGGAGCCAGAGTGCATGATACGGAACTGTGGAATGTGAGCCTCCGTAACCTCTTCGAAGGCCACCTGCTTACCGTCAGGGGAGATCCAGAAGCCTTCGTACCTGTCCAGCTCCTCCTGCGCCAAGAAGTCGGCGAGGCCATGGGTTTTGCCCGTTCCTCGCGCTCCAGCGGAGAGTTGCCGGGGTTTGCCCGAACCATCTGCTGGAACGCAGTAGACCTCGTCTTTCCATACGAAGCAAACCAAAGAGCCGTCTTCCGAGATTTGCGGATCGAGGATGGGGCCGGAACCCAAGGCCTCTGCTGGATCAAACAAACGCTTCAGCTCCGCCTCAGGATCAATCCCGTCCCGAACATAGAGAGCGCCTCCCATCGGAACCAAGACCTTGCCCTTGGACTTGCCGGCCACCTTGAAACTTGTCACGCCGGTGTTCATGATCCGAGCCCGTTCTCTGCGAAGCTTCTCCTCCAAGCTTAGCTCCTTCTCTTCACCAACGCCCGGAGGGGTACAAGCCAGCGGGAAGGTTTTGCCGGTGGTAACATTGGTCGCATAAAGCTGGCGCGACAAGCTGCCATACTCCGAGCTCTTCAGGTAGAGCACGTGCGATCCATCAGGCAAGAAAGTCGCACTTCCAATGGTTTGGAAACCCGGCCGTGGAAGCTTGGCAATTTGTGAGAAGGCCAGCTCTTTTTCACCGGGGCCTTCTGCTACAAGCACACCTCCTGCAGCCATGCCTGCTGCAGTGGCTGCGGCAACTATTGCTGCTCTTGACCTGCCCTGGCGATCATTGCTCTTCATAGCTTTAGCAGCCGTAAACACATGGCGTGACAAAACGCCGATTCGGTCAGCCTCGGGGTGCTGGAACGGGGTTTGGGGGGTCATCGGCCGACTGCTATGCAAAGCTCGAGCGGCGAGCGCATGGGCCCCGCCGGGGATCACGAAGGAATTCGACAGGAGGCGCCTTCCTGCCGTGGCCGCCGCTGCTGTCATGCAGACCAGGTGCTGCCGTCGTCTGGAGGCCCGCTGGGACGGCATCGGTGAACTTCTACATCAAAACGCTGAAATGTCGCCGGGTCAGGTCATGCCACACTCATGCAGCAAGCCAAGATACCACAGTATTGCTATATTCTGTTGCTGATCTTCAATTCAGCTGAGTAACAGCTCCGTAGCAAAACCCCAAACGTCATGTCCACACAACCGAAACGTCCTCTGCAAACCACAAGCACATTGGACCGGTGCTGGTTTCCAAGGAAATATCCTGCATGGAAGCACAGAGGCTGTCTTCGTGACTTCCTGAGAAGCGCCTCGGGAACCATGACGTAGTAGACACGGCCGTTTGCCATGCCCCTGGGCTCCTTGGTTCTCAGTTGCAAATCCAGCCAGGACCACGGCTACTGGTATCCACACCTAGGTACAAGCCAGGGTGCGTAGAACCCACAAATGATCACGGGAGGTGCTTCCCAATCCTCTGCTGTGCCAATGACCTTAGCATGCTACCAGAGCTTGGCCATCGTTCTTGCTGCGGCAGGGATTGCCCAGCGAGCACTCGGCACTTTTCTTTTCGACGAGGCAGGCAATGAAATCCACGTACCGCCAGCATGCCGTGCCACTCCATTCGATGTCAAACCCCACAGGGTCTGAGGAAGAAGTCAAGAAGGCTAGACGATGCCATTACTGTAGGATGTGCCATTTCAACCATTCTTGGCATGATCAAAAGGGCAATGATGCTAAGGCTTTGCAGCACAGTAAAAGGGCAGGGAGGCGATACTGAGCTGTAACTTCCCCGAAGGCTGGGGCTCCCCTTGGCCCAGCCTGGAGGGCCCAGGACCAGAGCCGGAGGATGGACGGAGCTTTTTGGAGCATTTTGGAGCTTAGTAGGGAGTTCTGGGCTTCAATACCTCGAAAGAGATGTCGTGCGAGTGAAGCACTGGCGCTAGCGAGTTATCGACACATGTCAACTGACAAAAATCTATCATGCTCAGGCTATGTCGAGCTGGTCTAGCAGGCAATTTCAGGGCACTGGCTGCTCATCGAACCCTCTGGCGACGGGGAAGGCTGACAGTGAAACACACCTGGAGCCTGCCCTTGCACCAGGCCCTTAGCGGATGGAAAGCTCTGTTTGCTTTACATTCCACGGGCCAAACAAGGTGCAGTTGAAAATCCTGGAAATGCTCTCGCAACCCTTCCTGATACTGGAAACTCCAACTTTCCTGAAAGACCTCCAGAGCTTGGTCAAAAGTGACTCAGACCAGTCTCGGAATCTTGAGATAATAATCTGTCCATTCCGCTCTGTCCCACATTATGCACTACGCCATAAAGGCGGATAAGCCTGCAACAGGACTTGACGTGAATGTAGCAGCGGAACTCAACATTTGAGCCACTTGCACTGCTGGTCCAACGGGCCAGGGAGAAAACGCCTCTGCTAGCAGTGGACCAGTGTGGAAGAGCCCACTTGTCTGGCTGACAAAACCCATTTGAGCTTCCATTCCTCCATCGCAGAGAGAATCATCCAACGCAGCCGCTGCGTCATAGTCTTCGGGAGCCAAGCGGCACGAGAAATCATGTTCCTCAGCCCTTCCCTGCAAGCTGTCCTTCGTGAAACACTCCCCACAAAGGCTCTGACTCCTACCTGTGGCGAGCGACTCGAAGCGAGGTCCAACAATTGGCACTGCTTGACAGGCGGCGCATGCAAAACCTCCATGGACAGGGGCGCCTACCAGTGCTGCCGCCCAGGCAGCACAGGGCTTGGACGATGCAGAACCAAAGGTTCCGGGGAAAAGAAAAGGCAGAACTCGAAGGACCTCATCGGCTACTGCTACGAGAGCCGTTGCTAAGCGTGTTCGAGACTTGCATCCTGCCAAGCACCTTAACAGCTCTGCCAAACCATCCCCTAGGTGTCCCGTGTCGGTGCCAGATACATAGCCGTGCAGGGCCTCGCACGCGTGATGGCTGTCTGGAATTGCCTCTAGCTGCTGACACAGACTGCGCAGAAGCTGTAGTACGGGTCCCTTTCGAAGCTTTGCTCCTTTGCGGTTGATCTTCTCCTGTTTCCTCGAGACACGTTGTGCTAGTATTGGCAGAAATTGTAGGGCCAAGCTGGCCAAAACCCCCGCGGACAGTCGCCCACTGCAGTACATGCCTTTCAGACAAGCCAACAACGCCACTGGCGCCAGGCTACGGAGCGGACTGTTTGTTTCAGAAAGCTGGGTGTTGACAGGGCTGACCGGGTTGACCTCCTCCTGGCGCATTGGAAAGGACCTGCAAGCAAAGACGACTAACTTCAAGGGCTTCTGCTCCTCCGCGCAGGACCTGGTTGGCCTAAGGAAGTCCTCTGTCGTCATAGCGGTTAGTGTGCATAGATCCCCCTCATCGTCCCAATACTTGAGTGTAATCTCTTGGCTGTCCAGCAGTGGGCCTTAGACATGCAGGCTTGGACTGCACGTTTGGCACTCTTGTCAACTCTTCACTTCTCACTGACAGACTCACAGAATTCACAAACCTCAGATTAGTGAGATTCCTGGCATCTGACAACCTTGCCTAAATGCCCTAACTTGGAGGAAGCTTCCGGCCTGCTGCGGTAGGGAAAAACCTCCGACACGGATCGATTTCGAGAGCCGTACAAGGGCCTCGCCACCGAAAGGCCCGCCCACAGCTGTTCGTCTAATCGGAGCCAGTCATCCTTTCTCGGTGAGTAGCCGCAGTGTCGGTCTGGAGAAGCGGCAAACGAACAGGTGCAATGCTGTGCTTGTGGCAGCTCCTGTTGCAGTCTGCACACGCGTACCCCTAGTGTGCTGCCGCTGCTGCTGGTGTCAGGGCTCGGGTGCAGGGGACTTTCCAGTGACTATCGCGATTCGTGCATTGGCAACGAGTACTACATGTCTCGCTAAGGCGCCGGGACAGGACACTGTACCCACGACACTGATGTCTTCTCCTTTGCGATAAGCGCTGAGCATGTATTCTTCTTCGAAGCGTCCCATCATCATGCACAAATGCAAATGTTGAGTGGACCGTTCGGACTCTGCGGAGTTCACACTTCCGGCAGGCGTCCAGAAACTGGGCACTTCTGTAACTATTGAACAATTGCTTGCAGAATCTTGGTCGCTGGATGGCGGTCTAGCTGCAAATGTCAACAGCATGCCCCTTGATGAAACTGATGAGCTCAATCCAACCTGTCATGAAGTGCGACCCGATGCTCAACTTGAACCGGGATAGTATAGTTTCTTTGGGTGGGTTTCGAATCCTGGGATCACATCAGTTATCCAGCAGAGTCGCTGTAGCCTGCGCGAACAGCACGCTGTATGCTGTCAAAGGCAGCTTTGAAATCCTCGCCGGACCCACCTCTGTTTGCCAGGGGAGGTGGAATATCCAGCTGCACTGAAAGTCTTCGCACGTCCTTCTGGAAATCAACTTTCAGAACTCGGAGCATCCTCGCGTGGAGCCTATGGAAATGCCATGAGCACGGCCAGGATAAACTGGAAGAATTTATGCCAACAGAAGGAAGACGATGCGCTACAACTCCCTGCCTGAACGCTCAAGTAGAACAAGAGCTCCGGAAGTGAAGTATACTTTTATACTTCATGGAATAGTAACAGTAATGATAAGACTCATCAACCCATAGCGATAATCTCAACAACAATAATAAGTTAGATAAGAATACCCCTGCCACCATTGACGACAATCGAGCCAAACGAAGGCCAGGAGCATCGAGTCGCAGAAAATTCGAGCTTCGAGCTCGGGGGCCATGATATGCTACGGTGCTATGGGATGAATGAAGCAGCCAGAACAGCTAGAACCGTGAGACTTCGTGCCCCGTTGAAATCCGTGGAAGAGCTGGCTCGGGCTGCAGCGATCCCTGGGCTCGCCAAGCGAACTTGGATGTCTCGATTCGCTACCTCTGCGACTGCACAAGAACACGAAGTGATCTGCGGAAAAGCCCAAGGGAATGGCCCACACAGCATCCGCATCTTCCAAGCCGATGGTATCGGCCTCGAGTCAAGGCTGGCTCTTTTCGCATTCACGGCACATGACCTGACTTATTCTCACTTGGGCCAAGGCAGTCGGCGATTCCCAGCCTTCGGCTTCGACCTGGGACACAGCTCTCAACCTCTGTAGGACTTCCAAGGAGCTGCGCATTAGGCCTACGGTAGGTGATGTTCCTTGAAGTCTCAGCCCTCGTCCTCCCAGGGCCATAAAGATGCCCATGTTGATCCGTCATCCGGCAAACTCCTGACAACTAGAACAGGTGCCGCGGCTGTAGTTGTCATAGCTGAAGCACACAGTCTTGTGCGATTGTCCTTGCCACCACACTTTGCACTCCAGTGCCACCTGGCCTTAGCAGTTTTCTTGCTTTATTCTCAAGTTGGTACGCGCAACTTGGCTCAACCATGCTCTATATAGCGACAAGTGCGAATGCAGATTACCCTCCGACGCGAGAGCTATTGTCGATTCTACTTGGCACCCTGCTTCACGTTCGCCAGAAGCCAACGGCACTGGCGGTGCTCGCTTGAATGTCTAACTGTCTATAACTTTCGCCGTCACATGAACTCTCCGCTGTTGCCACGTTTGTCACGTAGGCAGACGGCAGCAAATCTCTGCAAAACAGATGCTGGGCATGCCTGTGTTGGCATCCAGAAGATCCACAAGCTGATGATGCCGGGATCTAAGGCAGCAATGATGCATTAGAGGCGGAAGATCACAGCTGCTGCCGGCCCCATTCGACGTTGAGCACAGAGGTGCGCACCATTCGTGTCGCCCGTCCTGCCAATTGACTCCCCTCTTGATTGTACTGCGAGTGCAAAGGCCAGTGACTGCAAGGCCTGCGAAAGGCCACACGCCCATGGACAACGCCGGAACGTCGGAAACCACAGGATGTGGCTGTGCCATCCATGGCCGGTGCCTGATTTCGACATGCAAATGCCCGCTGACACAGAAAACCGAGTGCCCCACCTGGACAATGAGCTCAGGCGATGGAACCACAAGGCAGAACTCCATTTTCGGCCTGCCCGAATGTTGCCCGCCATCCCTGCCTGCTTGCCCCACTTGCCCTGCATAGCTCCACGTGCCGCACTCGTATAACCTAAATCTAACACCTTAAATCCCAAGAAGGGCAAATCAAGGGGGGGCAAGTGGGTCAGGTGGGGCGGAGAAACTCAATCTTCCGCCTGTGCGGACGCAATGACGCTTGGACAGGAAATGTCCTGGCTAAGGCCGCCGCTGGTCCATGAACGCGTCGTTGCGCCCGCAGACTTGCCAGAGTCCCACCTGATGGGCATGGGCATGTCCGCCCAAACCACTACTACACCGGAGCTCAGTTCCAATCCCCTTCGAAATCTCTGCCTCCCAAGGCCATCGACCGCCATGCTGTGCCCGAGCTACAGCACTCTCAGGCCTCACAGACTGGCAAAATACGATTCGAACCGTGTTCCGCTTGTAGGACTTCAGCATGGATCGCTACGGCTAAGGTCTTGGCGCCTCCCCTGGACGCTCTGCATTGTGAGTCACAACCTTTGTATTGTCATGTGGTGTCGGTCCCTGCAGATTGGATGCAGAGGCCCAAGGACTAGCCGCATCAGTAGGCCAGCTGCCCACATTGGCCCTTCCAGGGCATCCTGCAAAGTGAGCTGCGTGAAACCCAATGTCAAAACGCACCACTCCTGAATTGTGGGGGGGACGTTGCCTGTCCTGGCAATACCAAACGAAATTGCCACTGGAGACTCCGGTCCTGAGCTGAATCTGACGGGCTTCCGAACACCTCTGCTGGGATACTCTAGGACCGCCGCTGGCGGTAGCACGGTCGACCATTGTGAGCTCCGATGTACTCGTAGATCCCGCAGATGGCCTTTCAAAGCGGAATCGGCATACGCATGCACTATGCACTATGCTCTGACTACACCCAGGCCTTGGCGTACGGTGACCGCACACCGGTGCATCTGATGAGAGGCGGAACGGACATCGCCCATCGGGATTAATGCTGCATGGACTGCTTACGAATCTCTTGCTGCCGTGGTATGGAGGGTTTTGTAGCGTGGCTCAGCTTACCGGTACATGCGCCATGTGAGCTACTTTGATTTGGACTGGCCGGAACATCTGAACTTCTCGGAAATCACTTAAAGCTTTATAAGCTGGTCTTGCGAAATGAGTGATCCACACACACCGAGCCGTGATACTCATACTCTTCCTGGTTTGATGCAAACTGAGATCCGCTGGGTCCACGTATATCATGCAAATATGCATTGCTTTGCACCGTCTCGCCGGCGGATCCTCCCTGGAAGGGTCGCCTGCTTAAAGATTGCTGGATCTGGATACTGTTGATCCCTGTGCCGATGTACAGCACGCAAAATCCGTCGTTGAGGCAGTGCGCGTTTCACACTGATCAGATCTCGCTAGTACAGCCTGTAGACCCTGAACGCACATTCGTGTCGGAAAGGGCCGTCGTGAGTCTGCCACGGAGTGCACTGAAGGCATCCGGTCAGACAGCCATCACGGAGTCGACAGGTCCATCTGGAGACGAGCTTCCTGCTACAAGGCTCCAAAATTTCCGAAAACCGCTCAGCGAAGGGTGGTTTCAGTCTCGGGCCTGGCCTATCACACGCCCTTGTCCAGCTGGCCAGAACTGGATGGGCTGCAATGGAACTTCCTCGCCATCCAGGCTGAAGTACCCACGGGCCTTGTCAGAATCCAAGATTGTAGAAATCACTGGATGTTCGGAGAGATTTGACTGTCCGACAGACTTCTACCGCCGACGCTTGTCCTGCCCCATGCGCTAGTTCGCACAGCAAATCAAGAAAGCCCGTATACGGGTAAAACAGCCGTGTCTGCTAATATCCGGAGCCCAGGGACGTCGGTCGAAAGCGGACGAAGGCGGAAGGCCCTGCACTCCTCAGCTGGGCAAGGGAACGTCCTCTGTCGCATGCGCGTGCTGATCCCTGTTGGGGTTCTCTGAACAGCAAAGCATCCAGCTTTTCGGTGCCTTCCACATCAAGGTGCCCACCGTCAGATTCCAGGGCGAGTAGGAAACGAGTGAGAGCAACCCGTCCTGCGTTGCGGAGAAGAACTATGGAGCACACGCCGTCTCCCATGGACTGTCCCGGTGCCAACTGCGTGTTGTAAGAAGTCCATTCCATGTTGGAACTCCAGAAAACGGTGAAAGCTCCCGAGACGGAGGCCCAGGGGCCTGTTGGAAGCTCGGAGTCAATGCTCGGTGCACTCTGAGGCGGCGGCTGCTCCGCGTGGCTGGCCGGCCAATAATGCAGCTCGGCCAGCAGCGGTCGGGGATACGCGATACAGACCCCAGCATAGAGCGTGAACCGGAAGCCTCCCATAAAACGCAGCCACTCAGAACCCAGGTCCACGTCGGCGATGACGCCCGCAGACAAGCCCAAAAAGGAGGTTCGATCTGGCTGGTTCGGCTGGGACACGGTCATCAGGTCCAGGTCTTGCTGGTGGCCCTTTGCTATGAGAAAAGCTGCATCCAAAACACCGAAGGCCTCACCAGAGGAGTGGAGGATGCTCTTGGCCAAGGCATTTCCACTGCCTGCAGGAATGTGGCCGACACCGATGCGCAAAGCCTCCGCTCGGTCGCTCCGTGAAGCGAGGCCGTTGAAAACTTCGTGAACCATGCCATCGCCACTGACCACAATGATGCCGTCGCACTGTCGGGGATCCAGCTGGGAAGAAATATCCGCTGCCTCTCCGGCACGCGTTGTAAAGGTTTCAGTTATATGCAAGTATGGCAAAGCATCGAAGAGCTCGCGAGCTTGCTGCCACCTAGATGCAGCCTGTCCACTGCCACTGGCAGGGTTAATGAGGGCATGATACTTTCGCTGTCCCTGTACCTTGCACTTCTCATTCAATTGACTGGTCCACTCATTGACAGCAGCCAAAACCTTCTCCTCGCCGCCAACGTGCAGGACTATGTCTTTCCGTACTCGAGCTCCAGAACTTACAGGGCAATGCACTAGGCGCACGAGCCTTGCAGCCGTGTCCAGGACAGCCCCCAGAAGATCCTCGAATCTTAAAAGCTCGCTCCCTACGCAGAGATTTCTCGCGCTTTCACGCCCTGCGCAGCAGCACCACCGCCGTGGCTGACGCTCAGCCAGGCTTTGGCTTGGCGTCTGAGTGGCTCCATCACCCTCCAGCTCCGCACCAACGACTAGTCCACTGGGAACTATCTTCGTGTGCACAGACGGGCCAATCGCACCGCCTGCCTCTACCACCCCGCACAATCCACCGGCTATCTGCCACAGGTCATCCATGGCGACCGAGTATGCCGTGTCCTTCAAGCGAGGAGCCGCATCTTCGCGTTTGCAGGGTGCATGCAAACGACGTGACCATGTTCAAATATGGGCGCGTGCAAGCCAATGCAAGCCATTCTTTCGCACCTGTGCTGAACAGCTTTGTCCTTACCATAGGGGTGGGATGTGGGAAGACTTTGCGGTCTGTACAGCGGTGCGACTTGGAGGTCTCTTCCAGCAGCTCTGTCTTGCATGTGCTAGAGACATTATCTCAACCAAGATTTCACTGGCAACGTTTGATAGCATGCAGCTAAATCACAGAGACAAAAATTCAACTGGAGTCGACGTGCTTCGCGGCTTCACGCGTGCAGGACACATCGTGTGCCAGTTTGGCAGCCGGACAAGGGGAAAGGACACTCAGTAGACGGAAGACAGCTCCGGATGCAGCTCACACGTCGGAGATCCTGCGCGCAATGTACGCAATGCAAGAGAACTGCATCAAAGGTGACTGCACTCCGTCATGCACGAGCACCCGTCTGTCCTGAGCCAAGTCACCAGCACGGAGCGGGGTGTGATCTGGAATTCTATCCGGAACCTGCAGCACTATGTAGGGTTCCCCCAAGCCTTCTGCACAAACCGGCAGCCTGTACCTTTGCAGTGCACATAAACATTGCATTTTCCACTGCATGAATTTGTGAGCGTCTGTACCTTGATAGCCCTGGTGAGACAGTCTACATTGTTTACATCTACGACGAAATTGGTGCGGAAAGCTTGCACTTGTTGGTGCAATCCTTCTACAGTGCCGGTGCAAAGGGAGATGCCAGCACGGGCCGTTGGACCGCCGGCTGCCGAACACCAAAAGGGGGCTGCTTCGAGATTTGTCCGAAGGGATTTGCAAGCGGTTGAGCACTGCCTGCCTCCTGCCGGGGGTTACTGGTAGCAGGCACAGGAGGCACGCGCGTACCCGCCTGGCCCAGACCTTGCGGAGCATACACTGGATGAGCAAGGGCCAGGGACGGCATTGCGTGCGAGGGCAGCTCCATGCCACCGTGCATCGACGAGCTTACAGGGCCTGCGGCTGGCGGAGGCGGTGGCAAACCACCATTCTGCCAATCCCCCCGTGTCGCATCGCAAGCCGTCGTTGCCGGTGCCAGATTGTTGGACAGGCCTCTGCCGGTGTGGAACCGGAAAGCTTCAGCCTCTGCGCGCTCTTCTTCCGTCTCGCCACCTCGCAGTTTCCAGACTTTCTCTGCCTCATCGAAGTAGAACCGATTCTCCACACCCACCGATTGATCTTTAGGCCCGAAAGCATCAATGAGTGTCTTTAATCTCGTGAGCAAGGCTTGGATCATTTGTTGCATAACCCCCAAGGATTGAGAACCATCCTGGCTGGGGGCATAGCTGACTTGTGGCGCTGAACCCGATTCAGGATCCATGAGGCCGGTTTGTGAATTGGAGAGGTCACTAGCGACCCGGGCAGCTACACTCAAGCAGCTTGAAGGATAAGAAGCAGAGCCAAATCAACTCGCTACGAGCATGGTCTCTGTCAAAGTTCGGAAGGGTACTAGACATCACGAAAGGCCTGGAACCTGGCCGCCCTTGGATGCACCAGGCATGCTCCTGTGGCTACAGATGCTCGAGAGACGTTCGCTGCGCTGCTCTCTGAAGAGGCCTCCGGGTGGCCAAGTATCGGGCTCGGGCCCTTCACGTCCACGAGCTGGCACGCGGGGAGCAGGACAGCTGAATGGAGGCCGGTATCTGTGAATGAGGTGAAATGCAAAATCCACAGACCACAAAATAGAGAGTCCTGCAGTTCTCTTTTCCGCAAACCGTGGGTGTCGGCCTCACTAGTGGCTGTTGAGCTTGTGGATTGTACAACACTCGCATAAACCACAGGAAGGCATCCTAAAGCTGTACACACCCCTCAAAGGTGAGACTGGGACTCACCTTGGTGCGTGGCAGAGTGGCTCACAAACATTCAGCCCTTCTGCACTCGGATGGGACTTGGCGCCGCGCTACAAAGATACTGCCTCAGTGACGGCATTGTAGTAGCTGGGAGTGGCCTGCAGGAGCTGTCGGAGTGACTCCTAGACTAGACAGGTCCTAGCTGCAGGCGGACCTTCGCGACCGTTGGCTGGCTATGGGTCTTCGCCATCGGCTTCGCGACAAGCGGCCCAAGGCACAGCCTGAGGGAGACATGGTATCCAGCACGAGATATGAGGCTCTTCCACAGGAGCCGCGCTTGCCGACCAGCCCTTCCATACCTCAAAAATACGCTCGACCGCAGTTGCTCAAGGAACTGTACTTGCTGTTGGTGACGAAGGTTCTCTTCACACTTTTAGCCAAGGTCCCCGGCTCACCCATGGGTGTGCCTTGTGGAAGAGGCTAGTCATGTCCTTCCCGGCCTTGTGAGTGTTCGGTCACATGCCACTACTGCAATGGAATCGCAAAATCATCTCTGTCAATAGAGGCAGGGTGGAGCAACGCCCAAAAGAGCATGGCTGACACCCTCTAGCTTCTCTACGCTCGGGCGAGAACTGGCCCTCCACATGCAAAACACCGACTCGAAGATCACCTAATTCTGGCGCCTGCCGCTCTGCGTAGCTCAGGCCTGCACGCCCTGCATGATCTGCTTTTTGCCCCCAGGATGGAAATCAATGTAGGCAGAAATCTTGGCAACAAAAACTCTTCACGACTCCACGACGTGTAACCAGAACCACAACTGCTTCACCAGCTGTGACCCGCGCATCGTAGACACGGCCCTGAAAAATTGTCCAACAGTCTCCGACTTGGTTGTGCCTGATGAGCCCAACTTGCCCGCGACCAAGTCAACAGCGCAACACCGATTGTACTTGGGCCTTGCCACTTCTTCGGCGGTGAGCACTGTACCTTCTTCGAGCTGCGCCTTGATGACCCAGCTGCGGTGACCATCTGGGGAAGGCTCTGACTGCCTCACTGCTCTGAGTGTGTAACCTTCGGGTTCTTGTTTCCCTCCAGCATCTGCAGGAATTGGAGCTGGCTTCCGCCGGCCCTCAGTGTGAGCTCTGAGTGGGCAGGACAATCCGCTTGGCTTGGTTGGCTTGGCTCATGTTCTGTCGAAGGCACTTCTGAAACTTGGCGCCGCTGGGACATTTCCGTTGCGGCGGCAGCAAGAGCTTCTCTGCCCTTGGCTCTGGCGAATAGCCTGCTGCGGACGTTTTGAAGCTCTGCAAAATCCCTGCCAAGCCCCATATCCTCGGATTGGCCTCCTGGGCCGGGTGAGGCCTCAGCTCCGACCTGACATTGAAGACATGAGCACGGTATTGGCACCCGGACTCCGAGTAATCGGCCTTGGGGGCGGAGATATCACTTGCAAGCTCTGCTCGACAAGCCTTGCACCGAAGATCCACAATTCACGACGACATGGCAATGCATGCAACATGTGCAGCACTCTTAGCGGCGAACGATGCGAAATCGATGTTGAGCCGCTTCGGGATATCGCCGCTCGAAAATCTGGCGGGAAGAACCCAATTTCTATGTGCAGCGACGATCACCCTACTGTAGCGGCCCTTTCGGCCCTTTTCGCGGCCCGGCAGTAAGGCTCCGGCATCTCGCGGCGTGATGCGCACCGGGGGGTCCGCTTCCTTGACTCACGACCCCAAACCCAAATCTGGCAATCTGCCATCCAGTTTTGTCCTGGACTGTCATGAATTGGCAGCAAGCACGAATGCACGGCACTGAGGCACGGTCTGCCAGGATTTCCAGCTCGGCGAGGGAAGAGAGGCCTCTCGGTTCAAAAGGGAAGTAACAAAAATGGCATCTTGAAGAAGAAATTTGAGAAATGCGGCTCCGACCTGTCAGATGTTGAACGGCCTCAGTCTGAGTTACATCCTTCGCGCTCTGAGCTCGTCCTCTCGGAGCGGTCCAGGCGCCAGGCTGAACGCAGCTGTGTTCCGAACTCTTTGGCTGCAGTCCCCTCCGTCCACCCGAAGACCACCGACTGGGCAGCAAGAAGTGAGATTTGGAGAGTCGCGCCTCGACAAAACCCGTGCCTTCTCTTCGAAGATGAGGGTTACGGCCATACCGGGCCCGGCCTCTGACGGCTGCTGCACACATGCGGATGAGACCACGCAGCTTGCACGCCACACTACCCTGAGGTTCCTGTGTGCTCATGCAAAGACTGCACTCTGATGGATGCTCTGATTGACGGCTCACTGGATGAAGCCAGCCAGTGCCGCCACCCAGCGCCCTCCAGTCTTGGTGACTTTTTGAACCCGATAGGTACAAACACAACCTGCAAGGCCTTCGAAATCACCTGTGGCAGCTAGGCCATCTGGGCACGACATGCACTCTGATGGATGCTCTGATTGACAGCTCACTGGATGAAGCCAGCCAGTGCCGCCACCCAGCGCCCTCCAGTCTTGGTGA
>BGNK01001823.1:53319-127563 GCA_003297005.1 Symbiodinium sp. clade A Y106
GGGCCATCTGTGCGCGACATGCACTCTGATGGATGCTCTGATTGACAGCTTACTGGATGAAGCCAGCCAGTGCCGCCACCCAGCGCCCTCCAGTCTTGGTGACTTTTTGAACCCGACAGAAACAAAAACAGCCTGCAAGGCCTTCGAAATCACCTGTGGCATCTAAGCCATCTGGGCACGACATGCACTCTGATGGATGCAACCTGCAAGGCCTTCGAAATCACCTGCGGCTTCTAGGCCATCTGGGCACGACATGCACTCTGATGGATGCTCTGATTGACAGCTCACTGGATGAAGCCAGCCAGTGCCGCCACCCNAGGCCTTCGAAATCACCTGTGGCATCTAGGCCATCTGGGCACGACATGCACTCTGATGGATGCTCTGATTGACAGCTCACTGGATGAAGCCAGCCAGTGCCGCCACCCAGCGCCCTCCAGTCTTGGTGACTTTTTGAACACGACAGGTACAAACACAACCTGCAAGGCCTTCGAAATCACCTGTGGCATGTAGGCCATCTGGGCACGACATGCACTCTGATGGATGCTCTGATTGACAGCTCAATGGATGAAGCCAGCCAGTGCCGCCACCCAGCACCCTCCAGTCTCGGTGAGTTCTTGAACTTGACAGGTGCGAACGCAACCCGCAAGGCCTTCGACTTCACCTGTCGAATCCAGGTACATGAGCTCCTTGAACTTGTAAGATAGAAAGGAAGTCAGCGATGCCAATATTGCATCTGTCTTGCGTCTTTGAAAATGATGGCTGATGTGTACCAACACCGCATCCAAAGCCGTTTTGACACCACCTTTGTCATAGTATTGTGTCGATGCCTTGCCTCTGCACCTTGGCACAGCTGAGGCCACCGCCTGAACTCAGACCCACGTTCGTCCCATTAGAAGCAGGTCGTCCAGGGCTCAAGCACGCTAGAATGCTTTGGAGGCGTGACCTACTGTACCTCTCAGCTGAGGGATCTGCAGGGTCCCAAACCCGATCTGCTCGTGCTACACTACTAATACTAACATCAATACGAATACGAATACTAATTATCACTGTATCACTGATCGCGGCTACCTCTGCAAAGGAGATCGACTGTACTGGGTTGAGACCACGATAATGCTGCCTTAACGCGGCCCATGTATGCTAGGTCCAAACAATCTTCAACCACCCCAGGGAGCCAAAAGCAAGCTGCAGCGTTTCTAAGAGGTCTTTGCCGTAAACCAACAGCTTACATCGTGTGCAGCTTCCAGCAGGGTCCACCTTGCGCCTGCTCCGCGGTTGTGCAGGGTAGTACACCTGAGAAGTGTCCTGGTGAAGTCACGGCCGTCGACATTTCACGAGTTCTGTCATGACATGTCTTCTCCTCGTCGCCCAGAACGTGGAAGTATTCTACTCCGGACTCACCAACCGTGATCTCCGCTGCAAACCTGGGCCATCTCCCCCTCAAGACCAAGGGCTTTGGGACGGAGAGGGTCTTTAGGGCCCAGGCAGTCCGGGCAGCCCCGGGAGTTCTGCCATGGTCGTGCAGCTCCAGCCTGGGCCCCACTGCAGCAGCTGCAGCTCCAAGTCGGCTTCTTTCGGCTTTCCTCTCTCTCTCTCTCTCGGGGCTGCGCCGTTGAAGCTGCCCGCAAGGCCAAACCTCAGGCGGTGGGGCTGGCAGGATTCAGCATAGCCAAGAGCACCAGCGGCGCGAGCCTCTTGTGCGCCTTTGGATCTGGCGGAGTATCGACCACTTCACGCCAAACCTGCAGAATCCCCATTTTGGCAAGGACTGCAAGAAATGGAGGTAGGAGGTGCTCCTGTTTGGGAGATACCAGTTGTTGCTTGGTTGTGTTATGCCTTGATCTTCGAATCGCAGCACTGAGGTTGCGGCCGCTGCACCACTGGCATCGACTTCTACCTCGTAGACTTTGCCAATCTTGTCCTGCGACGGGCGAGCGGGCTCATGAAGGGGTCAGAACTATGCCGTCTTTCGTTTCTGACCTTCCATCTTTACGCGTCGTCGCACAAATTCCGCAGACGGAACGTGCCTCGCTCAAGGGTGCTCCGTTGGTCTCCCACTCCTGGATGCAATGTCGTTAGAAACGCTTCGTTACTAGTAGAAATTGCTTGGCACCGACACGCCAGTCTGAGTCCTCAGGGTCGAGGCTGTGCTTGAAGACGTCGGGCGGCAGCGCCTGGCAATAATGGAAGCACCGGAACGACCATGCTGCCAGCTGCGCAGAGGAAAAGCATGACAAAGACTCCTGCAGGCTGTTGGGCGGGGAGAGGGCAGCAAGTTTGCTGCTACAGGATCGCTTCACCAAGATCACTCAGATCCGACTGCAGGGGGAGCTCGACGGCTGGGCCCACTTCGCTGGAGACCTGGCCCTTCTTGCCAGTCCCTGCAGATTTGCGGCCCAGTGACCACAAATAGACCATCTTGTCCTCCTCTGTCTTCAGATCGGCCCACTCGAAATACGGCACAGTCATGCACACGTACCCCTCCATTTCCAAGGTTCGTTGGTGCAGCTTGCTGTAGGCGGTCCTCTCGGTTGTGCCGGCATAGTAGCCATACGGACCCACGGCACAAACCACTGCTTTGCTGACGGGAAGCCAGATGTCCAGCACCTGGTCGTCGATAAGGGGCTTCAGTTCGACGCTGACGTCCATCTTGCGCAGCGTGCCTCGCACCTCCCTCATCCACCGGGACTCAAAAGTGGAGATCTTGACTTGCGTGGTTTCGAAGGTGTGCAACGCATCCCGGCACTCCATGCTTAGGCTCTTGAACAAGACTGGATGGAGACGCCGGAAGGCCACACTGGTCGGCTTCAAAACCCGACGCTGATAATCCCCCAGCTCGTCCTTCGACCATGCTAAGAGTGTCAGGAGCTTTTCCGCCACGTCGTCAGAGGTTCCAACCAAAGCCACAAGTGTGCGGAAGAGGAGGACCAAGGCCTGAAGATCAAAGACATCCTGGTCACGGAGGCTGCCGGATCGCCGATACTGCGGGCCAAGCTCCAGTGCACGATCCAGCTTCTTCACGGCGGCGTCCTCAAAGGCTTTGGCAAGCTTGACGTTGTTGAAATCCAGCTTGGCAAAGGCATTCATGGCTGTCGCAAGTGTCTCCTGGCTGAAGAGGTGCCTTTGGGCACAGCGGCGGCACATCTTTGCGATGACAATGAGTGCCTGCTCGTCCCGCCGATCCACTCGCGCCATGGCACTGACGAGGATCGTCAGCTCCAGTGGATTCATCGTCCAGACGAGTCGATTTAAAGACATTGCTGCGAGCCGCCAGAAACGGGGGCGATAGATGTAGAAGTGCGCAACGGCATTGCTAATGAGCGCAACATCCTTCCCAGTCCATTCCTCTCTCCTCTGACAGAGCACGTTCAGCAAGAGGTGGAGGTTGTCAGTTCTCTCATACTCCAACTTCTTGTGCGCAAGCAGGAGAAGGACAAGCTCTTCCGTGTTGAAAGAGTCAATGTGTCGAAGAATAAATGGGGAAAGAGTGTCCAGAGCCCTTGCGTCCCGATATTTTATCCTGGCAAAGGCACGGAACATCAGAGAAATGTCCGTGGCACCGATCAGTGTGCCTGTCATGAGCACTCTCTGCGCGAAGCGCGCCCAGACCTCCTCACTGCGAACACCACGTCGTGCGCAGCTCCACATCTTCTTGGCAAGTGGCCCGGCCTTCAGCCCAGAGCCCTCGTCAGAAGCCGAGACTTCGAGGAGGTCTTCGGGTCTTGCCTGATCCAGGATGTCCTGCGCCTCCGGCTCGGTCTCTACTTCAGCCAAGATTGGCGATAGCTCGGAGGCTCCTTTCTTCCTTCTCTGGATTCTCTGCTCCCCAGGGCCGCCAGGGCCGCCGACAGTGGATGCTGCCCGGAGAACCACATGCGTCTCCTTGCGCCAGCTGTGGAGGCCCACGAGTACTCTCTGCCCGAGCCGCGCCCAGATCCGCGGCTGCATGGGACCCCGCTCAGCATGGAGGCATGCGGGCTCTTCAAGAGCATTTTAATTTGCTCTTTTCTCGGTGCTTTGCTAACGTCGTTACCGTCATGAGTCATGATCATCTTAGTACACGAAGGGTGGCCTTGGCTGTAAACAACAAGGTGCGCAGCAGATTGAACAGTTCTGCGCGGTCTTAGGTTGGCTTAATCAGTGTTCGGAGTACACCCACAAGCGTCTGCTCAGGCTTGTCCAAAGCTCAATCCGAAAGCTGCTGCTAGCCACGGCCCACGGCTACGGGCAAGATCGACTTCACAGCTCACTGTTGAAGGGTATAAACGGATCGCATATCTCCGGAAATAGCAACAGCTGGCCTGCATGATCTTCTGCAGCATGAGGCCCCTGCAGTGCGGAAAAGCCAATAGACTCATAGAGAAGCAAATGTGTTTCGGAGCAGTGGCAGGGGCCAGGGGGCTGGTCGGAGCATTTGGAGTGGTCCGGGATCACATGCTGCGTTTCGCTTCTGGCGCTCCGATCTGCAGGCCTGAAGTCCTTCTTGGTGACATCCCGGGCGGTGACGCAGTTTTGCCCAAATGCCCTCAGATGCCATGCTGACTGTACAAATCAGGCATCAGCTGACGTGCTGGGGGCGCGGCATCGCATGGGCATTCGTGCCTGAAACATTGGAACAACCATTGATCTGAAGGCTGAGACATGATGGAGAAGCTACAGGCAAAGCCTATATCCTGCTGCCATCTACTCTTTTGCAAAGATCCGAGATTTGCACCTCCAAAGCCGAAGGAACTGACCTGCGGTGGAAAGCCATTTTCTCATTCCGGGTGCGAGCTGCTCTTGCCACTCGCATCGAGGTTCTGGCGCCAGTGACCGCAGTGTTGTAGTGCGTCACCAAGCCCTCTGACAAGAACTGGGTCGGGAATCCTGGCAGCGAGTGTACCAAGCAGGACCCTTCTTACTTGCGTCCTCCAAAAACGGTCCCAAACATGCACAATCACTGATGTTCCTGAGGAGCCCTACATACACTCACCAATATCCGGAAATAAGCAGTCAGTATTTTGTGCTACACGCCCAAAGCGGTTGCCTTTTCCTGATCCCACACACACCATTTAGCTACTCGGCCAGCTGAAGAAAGCTTGGCTCCAGCGTTCAGACGAGTGCCACATGGCAGTATATGGCAGTATGTCAGTCCTTCCACATCCAAATGCGGATTTCTCTCACGCAGATGGATGTTTGGACTCGCCTCACAGCGCATGACCTGCGAGCTTCAGACCAGAGAAAATCCTCAAGGCTGGTTTCCTTACGCAGGGAGTCTGCCTGCAGGATGCACTTGATGAAGCCGGCCATGCCTGCAAAGTCTTCTGAAAGGACAGAAGGCACGGGCGAGGCGGCGAGGTGGCGATGCCCCACCTGCACCACCTTCCAAGTGGCCTAGGTTGGTCTTGGAGCTCGTCACCTGGGTCGCCGCCATTGAAGAGAAGCTCTACTATCAAATTTCTCCGAGCTCGGCACCATGAGTGGATGGGCTCGCTGAGACTGGGCATAAATGCGCTTGAAAGCGCCCACCTGCAGCAGCTGAAGGCTTGAATTTCTTGAAGTGCACGTGGACACTGCCTCAATGGGATCGCCGAGAGCAGTTCCCGTTCCATGCGTCTCGAAGCCTTGGGCCGCGAGTTTCGCATTGAGTTTCGATTCTGCTGGGAGATTGACATGGAGCAAGGGCTGTCTTGGGAGAAGGCAATCCACCTCTGCTGGTTGGTACTTCGCCTCACGACTGTGCTGCGAGGCCCAGCAGACAGTGAATGACACCCAATCATACCGGCCTCGCGGAAGCATGCTCGGATACACCTCTCCTGGGACGGGCCGTTGGGTGCCGTGATGCTGGCGCTGCGCCCATCCTGGTTAGCCTGTCGGAAGCAAGGCCGCCATGAAGGCTGCGAAATCGGCTTTGACAAGTTGATCTGTGCAAGATCCGTGCATATTATTTATGGGTTCGCACAGCACGGCTGCCAGCTGCTCTTGGCCTGACTCGCAGGCATCAGGGTGAACACCTGCGCTGCCAGAACCACATTGACATGCGCTTTCCGGCGCGAGCATGACCACGCTCACTCACTCACGCACGCACTCGCCTTCTCGTCTCTCTCCCTCTCCCTTGCTTTGCTAGGGGCATTGGCCGAGGGCAGTCCTCCCGACCCGCGAGTTCCCTCTTCCGCCCTTCTTCCAGCGAGTATGGGCAGGAAGGATGCGACCTCCACTCGTGCCTCTCTCCCTGAAGTTCTCTCTCTCTTGTATTCCTATCCTTTGGAAGCCATGGTGGCTGGAGGACTTCCCCACGCCCGCACGTGAGTGAAACTAAGCGGATACAGACTAAGACGGGGCCATGCAAGCCCAGGGGCCGGCCAACCCCGCGCCCTCTGCTCGGAGGCCTCCCGACCAAACTCCTTGAGCTCCAAGAAAATGCTGGACACGCCCTTGGCACGTCTTGAGAGTGACACTGAAGTCTTTTGGCGCAAAAGCTCCCAGCCTCACCCCGCAAGTACCCATCCGCTGAAACATCGTATGTGAAGCATCGGCCCTTGAAGGAGAGCATGCCACCTGTTCTGTTTCTGTTGCGCGCTGCTCAAGCTCTGGAGGCAGAAGACGGTCGCTGCATGCGATGGCCCTGAGTGAGGCACCGCTGCAGCAGCCAACGAAGCCGAATGGACCATAAGCCTCAGAAGCCGACGGGACTTGTCGCAGGGCTTCACGGTTAGTTGCTTAGCTGCTCAGCTGCTCAGCGCAGGGCTAGCTGCGTTCCACAACAGATCGTGCCGTCTAGCGGGTCGAAGTCCTTTTCAGCAAGCAAAAACGGCTCCGGATTAGCTGCGACGTATACCTACACGGTGCAGGCCGTCCTTGTACTTGAGGTGCACCTTTCCAGTGTGCGTTGCCTTGGCGAAGCTTGAAGCTCTCCGGGCTCGGCAGAGAACGTCAAGGGCACTGTCTTCGATGCACAAATGAGACGCAGGTGGTGACGCAGGTCATGTCGCGAGGTCTCTTTCAGGGCTGGGGTGCCCTCACATATAGAACAACATGCACGGCTCAAGCCAGCTCAGGACACTGTACAAAACAATACCAACCGCCGAGCCAGAGCCAGAAAGCAAGCTGACGGTTTCATCTGCTCGCTCTCAGGTCTCCAGCTCCTTTGACAGAGCCTTGTGATGCTGCCGACCACAGCCCGAATTAGGCCAGGCCTGGCAACCTTCTAAGGATTCCAAGCAATCTCAAACACGCCCTTCTTTCGTGACGGCTCGACGCATCGCAGAAGGCTTCAGCATGATTGCATCCCCCCTGGCCCAGGCCGGATGTCCAGGAACTCCTGGACCTTCGGATCGTTCAGATCCCATTTAGCTGGAGCAGCTGGTCGTGGAGGCTCCGACTTGTAGTCGTTCTTGACCTGAAATGGAAAGGGCTTGGAGTCGGTGATAAATACCAGACTCTGAGCTCCGCACCACCTCCCCACGCTGGAAGAGGCCTCCGAACGTGCTCTTGTCTTCCATTTCCTGCAGCACCGTGTCAGTCGGCGCAGCTGCTTCGCCGCCGTGAAACGCTTTGTGGCCGCTTGCACACGTGCTACATCGCGGTTTTCTCCTGCTTTTTCTTCTCTTTCCGAAGCTTGGTCAGCATATTCCGCACCTGACGGATTTCTCTGCCAAGAAAGCAACAGCAAAGGCGCGGAGTTCTGGAATGCTGGCCTCCTTGTCATTAGGGGCCAGCCGTGCAGCCGCCATCAAATCCTGCACGGATGGCGGTGCGTCCAATGTACCGCAGTGGACATGTCGGCTGGCATCGGCACGGCTTCCTGGATGGCAGCCTCACGATCTGTATCCTTGGCCGAGATTGGTGCCAGGCGTGCCTGGGCACGCCGGTACAAGGCCTTGACCTCAGAATGCTTTGGCCAAGAGCAGGAGCTGGTGCCAAAGAGTAGTCCAAGGCAGCCACACTCCGATCTCAACCCAGGCACACTATCGGGATTAACCTTCTCCAAAACTTCGTCGCACGCCCGCTTCATGTCGTCGAACTTTCGAAGCTTTTGGCAGGCCAGTGCGATGTTCCTGAGAACTGCAAAGGAACACATCTGCATTCTCACCGTGCTCAGCAGGTTCGACTGTAACGTCTGCACCCTGTTAGCTGTTAGCTGCAAACCGAGAGGCAAGTAGCAGGACTGCACCAGCTCCGAGGCCTCTGCCGCCTCCAAGGCCGTCTCGTCCACGTGGAGGAAATCGTCCTCGATGCCCTGCAAAAGGGAGAGAAGAGGCGAAGGGGAAAGCGACGGGGAGAGCAGAGGACATGCATGCTCTGCGAGAGTCCGATTGAAGGCTTCCAGCGTGATGCTTTGATCGTGCTGACATCATCTCAAGTTGTTGAAAACGCATTGCGCGTGGGGCTAGAAGTGTCGCTGCTGCTTGTATGCAGACAGCCACCTTCAATATCCTTCAATCCCAACTTGCAGGATGATGCTTGCTGGGCCACCTTGTAAGAGCCATCATCATTCTTCCAGTCTTGCCGAAGGCACTCGACATATCCTAGGATAGCCGTTGTGGGCGCATGGGGTCACACAAGAGCAGATGGTCAATCTCTTTCAGCAAGTGGCTGAGTAATCCTGCTGCTTTCTCATACGAGCGCACAGCGGCATCCAAGCTTAGCTGCTCTTGCTCATCATCTTCTTCTTCGACTTCCTGGAACGTGATCACGCCGACTCTGACTTCTGAATGTCATGCTTCTGGGCTTACGAAATCTGCCCGGCCCAGCTCTCAGCCTCATTTGACGCATTGCGCTCAGCTGTTGCCCTCAATGCTGCAAGTTGCTGCCGCAAATCCTGCCATTTTCGCAGGGATACTCAACAGTTACCACAGACAGCCGACCACTTCACAAGGAAACCTGAAACGGCCAGTGTCCTTGAGCTCCTTTTCTTTCTCCCAGATTTGGGCTTCCAGTTGCTCCTCCTAGCGTCAGGTGCGTCTATACAGGGCTTTCAGGTTTAAGTGGCGTAGGGTGTAGTTTAGGATTCGGTTTGGAGTCAAGGGTTTAGGATGGTTCAGGTTTGGGAGGTTATGAGCTCAAGGCTTTCGATGCACACACGTAAACCCACCCACCGGCACCAAGACCAAAGATAGCCTCCAAGCCCGTTAAGGCCGGGAGCTCAACGCCGCAAGGCTCTTTCATCTGTTGGGCGCACGGAAGCCCCACGAATCCACGACCTCGACGCCTGAAAGGACTCTCCGTCCCGACCTGCTATATTCGGGCTACTTGTTGGCTGCTTTGTAAACAACCCGAAACATGTAAAACATCCACTAAAGTAGGCCCAAGCGTTTGCTTTCGCTACTTTGGGGTGTTTTGGAAATCCCGAAATGGTCCAAAATAACTGAAGCTTGTCATTTGGAGTTCCCCAAATCCGAAAAATCTTCGCGCTTGTTTGATTTGGCTAAATTAGATGTGCTTTGGGGAGTCTGATGCGCGAGTCACCCACAATTGACCCAAAATCCTGTATCCCTAAACCCTAAAACCCCTAATTAAACCCCTAAACTGAGCCTGCTCAGTCTTAAGCTCTTCAGGGAAGGCTCGAAATCGCTTTCGCCAATCCCGAAAGTCAAGCCCTTTTTGGCTGCTTTGCAGAATCCCGACAGAAATTCACCTAAAGTCGCCCCGATATGGTTTGGGTGCTTTCCAAAGTAGCTATGTTTTTGCCTACTTCAAAAGAGCCTGGTATATTGTTGAGAGGACCCTGCCAGATCATCAGTCGCGAGTACGGTGGGATGGTGTGATATCTACTTCAATTGCCTGTGTTTAGGCTTTAACGTGGTTCATGATCCTGGAATTTGCCAGTCGGGCCTCCCAAAAATATTGCCTGTCTTTTGACTGCTTTGGATATACCCTACATCCTCAAAAATCATCAACTTGCCGTTTGGTCCCCGCCACGCAGGCAATGAATGCATGCGCGTCTGTCAAAGTCGGCAAGTGCACTAGAGTCATTGGATCTGCAGAACATTGAAGCGAGCACTGCTAGCCCCATTCGTCTGAAAATCACGGCAGATACGTCCAGAAAGCGCTCTGCCGACTGCAGAGGGAAATAATTAAAAAAACCTGACGCCGATCCTAACACGGCCTGGAAACTTGGACTTGCCCAGCCTGCAAGATGCGGCGGATTCATGCAGTGCAAGACAACGTGGGCGACGGTGCAGACGACAAAGCAGGCTTCGCTTTTCCACAACAGTCGAAGGAGCGGTGCCGGAAAAAACGCATGTGCCAGGGCAGTGACCCCAGAGCCTCCGATGTCACGTTTAAGCGCTCCTGGCATGCGCAACAAAGGAAGAGACCGTTCACCGGCTCTCACTGCTGGAAGAAGCGGGCGGGTTGGCCGCCAGGCAGCGGACAAGAGCAGAAGTGTAGCGAAAGTTCACACAAGTGAGAGGCAGACCGCGCGTGAGAAGGCGCACCGGCAGGCCGAGCACACCGGATCCGCTTTGTTCAGGGGAGCGCCGCGCCTGACAGAGGAAAGAACGAAAAGACAGTTACAGTTCCAGCAAGCACAGGACAGCCCAGGCTTTTCGTTTTGCCCAGACGACCTGGGCAAGTCAACACCATGCGAACAGCGGGCATTCACACCGGCAGCCGGCCTGCGGCGTCGATGAGGTGCCGCTCCCGGAGGTTGTGAACATCGGTCTTCTTTTTGCATTTGCGAACCGAGCACACCTACAACAAATGAAGAAACAAACGAGCTGAAGAACGGCGCATCCAGGCCTTGTCCTCCGCAGCGTCGGGACGGAAGAGGGGGCCTCGAAGAAACGCAGTGGGAGGCAGCCGCAGGAGCACAAACTAGCCGAAACACGGAGCAGCTTCTCCAATTGGCGACGGTCAGCATGCCGCATCCCCTGCAAAGGATCCCCTCCGACCAGGTGCAATGTCGTTTGCTCTGCAGGCCTCGATCCCCGAGAAAACGTTGGCAGGAGTGCGGTTGCGGAAAGTGCGCTGCAAGGCAGCTTGGACGAGCAAGCGCGCATCCGCTGAGCCGCAGACATTGTCGGCGGCAGGGAAAGCGGGCCGAAGGCAAGGGCAGCGGGCTGAGGCGTGGAAAAAGCTGCACGCAAGGACAGTGGACCAGGAGAGACGAAAGTCTGATTCCAAGCGCAGCACCAAAGCAAGTGTTGCGAGCGGCTCTTCAGAAAACACAAAAATCTGACATCCGAAGCAGCAGGAAAAACAAAGGTCGGAAGTCCGAGTGCAACACGGAAGAAAGTACTACGACGACGACTTCGTGCTACCACTACTACCAGTAGGACGACGACGAGTTGTAGAAGGACGACGACTGGTAACTTCCAGTAGCACGATCTGGAATCTGGACATGTGAAGCGAAGAAAATAAAGTGAAAGACTGTATAATGGAAACGAAAATGAAACACAAACGTCTTCTCGGACACGCAAGAAAGACAAGCCACCGGACATCGTTGTAGAAGGGCCAAAAGCAAGGAAGAAGAAAGAAAAAACAGCTGAAATTTGACAGATGCCGAACGCACGAAAGGACGAAGCCGCACGACGGCGTTTAAGGTGACTAGAGGCGAAGAAGAGACAAGAAAATAGTGGTGGGGCTGAGGCGTGGAATAAGCTGCACGTCAGGACATTGCGGCAGGAGAAACGAAATGCTGATTCCGACCGCAGCACGAAAACAACTGCTGCGAGCGGCACTTCAGATAACAGATAAATCTGACGTCCGAATGCAGGAAAAACAATAGGTCGGACGTCCGAGTGCAACACGGCAGAAAGTACCACGAGTACTTCCACGACGACTACTCGTACTTCTACTACTACTACTACTACTACTACTACTACGACGACGACGATGACGACGACGACTACCAGGAGTGCTACCACTACTACCAGTAGGACGACGACGAGTTGTAGAAGGTGCTTTGGGCATCCGACCAGTTCGGTTCGATGGTCTATGGAATCTCGGTTCACGGTGCAAACGATGTCTGTGGCGGGATTGGCACGAGACATGGCACCTCCTGTTCTGCTGAAGGCTAGAATGTCGTGTCGAACACAGACACAAACAGGCACAGATGTTGAATCTAGTTGAAGCCCGGTGTCCAGCTCTTGCTGCGCTTCCCTTTCCTTCCTGGCTTCGTCATCTGATGTCCTGCGCTGCCCGCTCTCAGAGGAATCCACAAGCCAATCACGAGCCAGACCGTCCTGTTTGTGGTGGATGACTTTAGGAGCTTGTTGCCTTCCTCCTTCAATTGCTTTGCTCGCTGCAATTTCTCGTCGAGAGATCCGGACTTGCGCAGCCGCTGGATCTCCGCATCCTGCCGAGATGCGATTGGGGCTTTAGTTTCAGACCGACAAACGATGCCTGGTTTGCACATCTGAGGTCCTGCTCACCATGGAAGATCGTGTTCTGGAAAAGGGACGGAAAGCTGTTCCACATCTGCATTTTGTACTGGTCCTTGGCTAGCCCGGTCTGACATGAGCCCGATCTCTCCCAGTCGGGAATTTACGAAAGTAACTGGTGCCCCATCCTATCCACGGCGCCTGGGCAGTGCGCATGCCAACGGCGTGGCGCAGAGGGTCCTCCATAGTGCCAGATCCAAACTGCTTCCTTAGCTGGAAGGACATGCTCCTCTGAACAACAGCACATTCCACGGATGTCTCTCCGGCGTGAGGCATTGATGCACGTCTGCTTGTGCTTCTGTGCCTCGGAGTCTCATATCCAGCTTGATAAGGCCAGGCCCGTCATCGGGATTCTCATCATCGGCCATGGCTGTCGTTTGTAGGGAGAGCTTGCCACGTGTTGGTGTCGGTGCAAAACTAATATGCTCCGTTCTGACATAGCTGATGTAGCTTGCCAGGCGGGCTGAAACGGCGCTGATACCGAACACAGAGGTGCGTTCCACTCTGTCATGGAAGATGATGCAACTGCAAAATCCTAAGACGGTCTCGATACTGCGGATAGGGAACTCGGACACAAGGGCCGCGGCTACCAGGCCGGAGGAGCACGCGGTGTTGATCGTTTGACCTCGTCAATATGTGAGCATTTGAATCATCGGCAACCGGCCGACTTCGAAGCTTCTGTGGCACCGGCTGGCTCCTTTGAGGTTCAGAGCGAAGTTCACACGATTCGAGATGATGGCCTCTGCACCTCACGCAACTCCATGGGGCTTTTCACCGGACAACTTTCGCTGTTGCGGTGAATGACGAGGCTAAGCAAGGCACTGCCGCACCCTGCTGCATCCATTTTATGAGGCACGGTACCCCTGAGGACCAGCGATACAGAAGCCACGGCTCGGCGCAAGAAAGAATAAGGCGCGTGGCCACTCCGATCCACTGACACCGACGAAAACACCTGCAGCAAGCCGGCAATGCGTTAGTCAGATCTCACATCGGACCACTGACTCAGTCGAGCCGTCGGCCAATGTTCTTGGACGACTTCTGCAGGCTTGGCAAGTCGTAGCCTGGTTCAGTTTGAATCTGGAGGACCCAGGTGATTCCGTGTCGGCTAGAATGAGCAGCAGCTGTGACTTGTGCCAGCCATATTGACGACTTCGTACGAGACTTCCAAGGTCTGCGTTGCAGTCGATCTTTTGATTGCAAGGCACGGCCAACTTCGCATGCTGATGATCGAACCAGACTGACAAGCTGATTTTTCTGCTTCCCATGCTCGATTGAACCAGCAAGACGCATGTCAGCGTGTCTGTAGTCGTTGTGAAACTGGCCATCAGCACAGGCACCTGACTAAACAGCTGAGTTGTCATTCTAACCCCAATAACGGCAGCAGCAGCAGCAGCACCACCACCACCACCTGCAGCAATAACAGCCATGATGCCAGGGTGCCCAGCACAGCATTGTAGCTCACCTCGTTGTATGGCAACCAGTGTCCCTGCCAAAATGAACCAAAAACACAGCACGAGTCTAGCACTGCCGGGAGTTGGCAATGGGCTCGTTCACGTTTACACATCAGCGATGCATGTGTAATTCGGCTGCAATGCCCAGGTATCGACAAAGCTCGTACTTAGGGTGTTTTCGAAAGACCACTGACCACAACAGCACATGCTGTATTAAGAAGTCGCGTCTCTCTGCCTATCTGAAGCTACCGGCTAACTGACCGTGTACCCGGGTGCAGTGGCTGCCTTCATCAGCTCAAAAAGCAAAATTCCTTTTCGCCAGTGTGTAGCCGATCCACACCTCAAGGACAAAACCGAGCAGAAGAAACCATGCCGGCTTGCATGCTGCAAAAATCTCGCCCAGCCGCACTGTGACAGAGCTGTGACAGCTGACACGGTCCGTCTCCAATAAACTGTCCGCCAGCGTTTGCAGCATCAAGATTGATCCCGTCCAGCCAAACGAGGAACCACACGCAGTCCTCGGAGGCTGCAGCTGCCAAATAAGACTCTGTTCGGCAACAATCGCGCACACCATGCCAGCTCGATAATTATTCAAATCCAAGCATCAAGCCGGCATTACAGCTCACAGTGTCCAGGCGAAGCAACATTCCCGAAATCCTGCCGTGGAAAACTCTGCTTCAGACGCGTGTCCATCGAGTCAGCACTCTGCCTGCCTACTCAGCAACGCCACTGACTGATTCCAAGCGAAGCTATCGCAGGAGTTGATGGCCGCGGTGAAGCCTCGACTCTCTCAATTACTGAGGCGGACCCATCTAATCTGTCAGCAATTTCCAAGCATTCAATGCCCCCTCTGCCAGGCAACTCACCACGTCTGGTCGAATCTGGCTGAGGATCTCTATGCACCACAGCCACCGCGTGGTTGCCAGCAGCGCATTGTAGCCTGAGTCTCTGAGAGGAGCAGTGTGGCGTGATGCATTGCACATGCTGCGACATATGACAACACGAACAAGGGCTGAGTCTCCTCCCAGGGACTGACCAAGTCTGGAACCAGATGGGCCTTCAACGCCTTGACAAGACCGAGCGCAGCTTCCCATCTCTCTTCACAGGCCATGATCGCCTCGTTGTAGTCCTGCCTGAGGGTGCTGCAGCCGCTAGCCACTTGCTGCCAGCTTCAACTTCAGAAGGCTTCCTGGCCTGCTTTCAAGAGAACCCATGGCCAGCTGCCAGCTGCGTCCTGCAGCAAAGGAAGTGTCCACCGACAGCCACATTGTACGCTTACTCTTGCTGGTGCATCGCGCCTGTCTGGAGCAGCGCTTGTCTCCAGCTTCCAGTTTTGTCCAACGCTCTGCGTACCTGATGGGCTGCTTCTTGACATGCCGTTTCCCTAGCTGTCCGGTTGTTGTCAGACATGTCTTAGAGGGCCGGCCTGAGATAAGCCAGCATCATCCAGGGGTTTCCAGGCGCATCGTTCCAGCAGCAGAAGCGCGGAAGACCAGCAGGGATCAGTCCTGCCAGGGCCAGGGCGATGCTTGAAGCCTCCCCGGCCGCCGGCCCTCCCTCACCGGCACTCCCCAAGAGCTCTCCGATCCCTCCTGCACGCATGAAGAGCCGCCACGTATGTCATCGATCCGGGCCGGATCTGGGTCTCCGCGACGAGCTTCAAGGCTGAGAAGGCCGAGCTCCAGCTTGACTCCGAATAGGCTCTGACGAAAAAGTTCACTGTGAAGGCATCCGGACAGAGCCCTGAGCTGTTGATCGTGGACAGTAGCTGCACAGCAGTAGCCCAGCCGCCGGAGCTCCTTTGCACGGCTGCCGAGGCTGCGGAGTTGTAGCTCACCCTGTCCGTTGTCGCCCCGGCTCGGGCTCGTGTCAGCTCCTGGAGGCTGCGACTCCACAAGCTGAGGCCCAGGTCTGTGAAGCTCGCTAGGCTCGCTAGCAGCGTATTTAGGCCAATCACGTCCATCCTCGAACACTCGCTGCGACTCGTCTCCATGTCGCAGATCGCAAGCTGCCAGAGATCTTTGCCTTTGGCAAGAGCTCGGCAGAGCGAGTTGTAGGAGACCCGGCTAGGCTCGAGGCGATACTTTTTGAGGCTCTGCAGCAGCATCCTGGCTTCCTTCCACTGGCTGCCGGCTCCAGCCGCGTCTAGCGCAGTGTTGTATGCCCTAATGTCCACTTGCAGGAAAGTCTGACAGAGCTCGGCAAGAAGTTGCTGCACCTGGCTCCAACGACCCGATGCCCGCCATGCTCGCATGGCCGACTTGGCGCTCGCCTGGTCCTCTGGTACGCTGCCGCTACCTGACGCATCCATGAAACCCAGCGTCGCAAGGGAGGACGTCCAGACACTGACGGTCGCGCAGCCGTCGGCAACTGTCCGGAAGCAAACTGGATCGGGATCAACACGAAGCTCTGGCATTCGTGCCAGCAAACATGCCGCAAAGCGCCAATGGCTTAGCTGGGCATAAGCCTTGAAAGAGATCGCAAACTCCCATGCGTCACGTAGTGATTGAACTTCTTGGAACTTTATGCTTGTCACCTGGGCTGAATTCGAACTTCTGCTTTCCGGGCCCACCTTGCGCTGCAGTGCTTCCATTTGGCCCTAGCATGGGAGCCCGGCACTCCTCCTTCCTGAAGCTGCACCTCCACTGCCACATTTTGAAGTCGCAAAGTCCCCATGGCGCCCTACCACGTTCAACAAACCGAGCACAAGTGGGAAGAGGAGGAAAATGCCATGGAGGGGCTGCAAGAACCGCGAAGGGTAAACTCTCAAGCTCAGTGATGTCTTGCAGGTCACAGAGTCTGAACTTGCTGCTCTGTGTCTTGAGCAGAGATGGCAGGGTTGCAAAGTTTTCTGCATCGTACAATCCAAGCTGTCCGATAAAGATCGACTCTGGGGCCGTGGGTGGGCCTTGCGCTGGTTCGGGTCCATCGACTCGGCCTGCCAACGAAAGAACTCAAGCCCTACACGCGTCAAGCACTGACACTCGTTAGGGAGCCTGCAGCGCCTGTCACATGCGGATTCTTGCAAGTGCCTTGCCTCCATCGATGAGATTCCGAAAAACTTGGCATCGAAGAACTCGATTCCGTCTACGTAGCCCTGCCAGAAGGTGTCGTATACTGTATGTTGGCGCACGGTAGAAAGCGCCTTCATGTCATCGATGTTGGTAGGTTGAAGCAGACTGACTGACTATTTTTGAACTACTTGCGCCTTCCGATCAGTTCTGGTCCTTGGCTTTGGGACTTGGAGCTTGGCTCGAATGGTACTGCAAGCCTAGAGAGAAACCTGGTTTCCAGTCCCACGAATGGGAGCTGTGATGTGGGTAGCCGTGGAAAGGTGGCTGGGTCATCTCCATCTCCCCACTCGCACCAGTCGATGCCGTGCAGAGTCGGAGTCGATCAAGTCGGCGCTTCGCTGTGGATGAGAGTCCGGCTGTCGTACGCCTGGCTGTCGGGCTCCGCCGTGCATTGCAAATCGGGCCCGAGGCCCTAGGTTTGATGCACTTGATGCAGGAAGTCTGCAACAGCCTCTTTGAACTTCCAGGCATCTGGCTCCACCAGGAGCCTTCCAGAAGGGAGCTGCTCGGACAAGGCGATTGCATCTTCCAGAGCATGAAGTCGATCATCCTCCAGGCCGTGGTGCAAAATCAGAGCTGGCCTGTGAAGCCTCGCGAGCTCCGGGGAGTGAAGGCCCAAAAGATTGCTCCCCTTGAAGCCCTCAACAAAGGCTTGTGACCTGCGCATGGCGAAGATGAAGTCCTTCGGATCGGCACCGAGTAGCTCGTCACGCGCCCTTGAAGAAGTCTTGGCCAGGGCGTGAAAGTGGCTGCCCTCTGCTTCGACCAGCGCCTCCATGCCACCGGCTTCTGCCGTGTCGGCGCAATCACCATAGTAGGCACGGCCCAAAATGGAGGCGGCACCGCAGAAGTCACCCGTCGGCAGAAGGACTAGACTCAACACACGTTGGGGATGGCGAGCAGCGAACAAGGCAGAAAGCCTGGCGCCCGAGCTGAGACCTACGAGGCTCACAGGGGCGCGGGCGCTTCCCGAAGTCTTCTCTTGCTGGGCCAGACTGTCGAGTAGACACGCTAGATCCTGCACCTCCTGTTCTGGTAAGGACTCCTCCCAGGACGCCCAAGCACTGGAGTCCCCCGTGCAGCGGCGATCCCAAAGCAGCACCCGCTTGCCGCGGTCAGCGATGGCAGAGGCCAAGGGTCTGGCAGCATCGCGGCTGAGTTGACCTCTTGGGGTCACGACTGCCTGGATGGGGCCCACCTCCGGCCCCGGCCCAAGCACCTCCCACTCCAGGCGCAGAGCAAAGGACGGGATCTCGGAAGCCCCAACCTGGGCTCCTCTCGATGCGCTGACCGAGTTCCGCTCCAGTCTTTGCCACCAGCGACTGCTTGTCTTTCCCAAGAGTGGCCCAAGCCGGGCCATGAAAAGCTTTGTGCTGAAGCACCGCCGCTGCATCCAGGCCCTCATAGCTCCGTCTATACTGCGTGCTTCAACTCATGCTAGTGCTAGTGAGGATTCTCTGCAAAAACGATGTCGCCTGGCAGCCTGGCTAACTACCCTGTGCCCACTGAAGATGAGCTCATCTGTACAACTTTGGTCCAAGTGCTCGCCTTGCCTCCAGTGAGCCTGCTATCTGCTATCGGTGACCGCACTTGCACTGCAAGGGCGGCCTGGTGGGGCGTGTAGGACTTGCCGGCTTGCTGAGCTTCCTGTGGCCACTGGAATCATCGGCTTTGCTGGCTTGGCATGAACTTGGCATTCATGCCAGATGCAATCACACGAGCTTCCGGCTTGCATTGACCCATCAAAACAGTAGTCGGAGATGTCGTAGCCTGGCAGTGTGAATTTCGACTGCTTGACCCCCGAGAAAGCCCGGATCGCCATATTGAGGCCCTGAGGCCACAGCGTGTAATGGGCGTCGAAACGGCAGTGTCCGTACCAGCCTGACTCACAGGCATGTGGAGGACAGGGACAGCAGAAATAGTTCGGGGCCTTGTTGAACATCAGCCAGTAGCACTTGTGGTCCTTGCACTCGCTGACAGACATTGAGACAGGACTCGCACCACGCGACCGTGCATCACCCGGACTCCAACCAGTCCTTTGAGTCACCACCAATCTGAGTTGCTACGCCCGTGACCACCACACCTTCACCCTGCCAAGTTCGTCATCTGCAGCTGGAATTGTATGCACGCCTGACGAGCGATTCCTACGATGGCTTGAGTGCACCTTCGGAGGATCAATCCCCCTCTCAGCGATGGGCGCCAGGACCTAGGCACCGTTGAGATCGCCGCACTGTCTCTTTCTCCATTTTGCTGAGGCTTGCGCCGAAAGGTCGCCTCCAAAGCTCTGCATGTAGTACTCCGGCCGTTGGCCCAGTAACCTTCAAAGGCCAATTACATCCGTGCCCTGTTGTTTGCAGCTCTTTTGACGCCGAGCAGCCAGGTTTGGAGGGTTGTTGTTCTACCCTCGCATGTGTGGCTGTACCTGGCGACGCGAAATGCAGGAGCCAGAAGGCAGGAGCCCGCAGTTTTGTTGAAGTCAAGCTGCTGGAAGCGCTCGGTCATGAAGAGGACCATCTTACCGGGCGAGGCCTGGCGGGAAGCACTGGCAGCCTGGAAGAACGCAGGGCTCAAGGTTATGTCACGTCCTAGCCTCGATCTCAACCTCCTGACCTCCGTGCCGGGAGATCAGTTTGAGCTTGCCAGTGCGAGGCCCCAGAAAGTGCATCACACAGACTCTCCGCCGCTTGACCAGGCTCATGAACATCTCCCGCTCACTGCTGCCTGGGTGGTCCACGGGCTTACAGTTTGCCTCCTCGTCCGAGTTGGAGAAGGTCTGCCGGACCATGAGATTGGTTCTTCCGGTTATCCGGGTCCCGAGCTTCTCCCTCAAAGCCACGGAAACGCTGTCCCCGAGTCTCGTGAGTCTGGTGTCTGCATCGCTAAAGATCCGTGTTAATTCATCGGAGCACTCTTCGAAGTCTATCAAAGCATGTCTCTCCTTGCTTTCCAGGCCCATATAGTAAGGCTCGAATTCTGCTGGAATTCGAGAGAAGCTGACATGCGCCTCGGTGGCTGTCAGCATCTCCGAGATCTCCGTTCTCTTATCCAGTGTCTGGCTGACACAAAACCCATCTAAAAACAATTTGTTTGCCATGGCTTCTGCCAAGACCTCGCGATTCGAGCTTGGGCCCACCACGAAGTCAATGCCCAGGTCCTGCACCTCTAAGGGTCTTAGCTGGCTCAGGTCCGGCGTGGTGCTAACGAGCCGCCCATCGAAGGTGAGCGCCAGCCATCGCTGGGAGGCCCGGTCGAAGCGCTGCAGCTGCGCCCCGCCTTCTACGCTCACGCTGCCCAAGGCCTCCAAGGAGGGCTCACCGCTCACGTAGAGCTCCAGCACCTCGGTCGAAAGCTCGATGAAACCCTCCCAAGCCCAAAACCAAAGCTCAAGCAAACAGCGAAACAGCAAAACAGCAAGCCAAGAGGACCTCCTCTTGGGGCCCGGAGAGGTGGACCAAAGCTCCCTTCACGAGATGCGATGCCATGGCTTTTTTTCAAAGCACGCGGCTACGTGACGATGTATCGGGTTGCGATAATGAGCTTTCTGCTGTTATGCTTTCGACTTGGTTCCCAACTTCAACCGATTCAAGTGTCGGTGCGATGATATGAGTGTCAGTATTTATCAGCTGTCTCTCGCAGGCAGTGAGACCTGGCAGACGGAAAGCATGCAGGTCATACAGCGTCTTATCCGTGTTCTGAAGCAGTGAACTTTTGCATCTCACTCTGCACATTTAAACTGGTAATATCAAACGATCAAACTGAAATCTGAGCCTTCTGAGAATCCTTCGATCGTTCGAGATTATGCCCAACTGCCGGACTCGTCAGAAACAAACAAATACAGGAACTGAGCTCGAAAATGATTGTTGGATCAAAGTTATGCAACCGAACTTGGGTGTGCTCAAACGTGCGCAAATACGATGCATTCAATTTGGTGTCAAAACGATCTGCGATGCCCACGATGCAAAGAGATATAGATGTAATCAAGATCCAGCCACTGGAACTAGGATGACTGGGCGGTGATGGCCCATGGACCCAGGAAAAATCGAAGCCCCACTGTCACCCATCACCTGGACATTCACGACTGCACTGAGTGCCATTGGCTCTTTTTCATACGTCATAGTCGGAATCGTCATCATCGTCCTCCATGATGCGCTCATGGATTTGCGAGATGTTCCTGGCATGTCAATCAGAGCAAGTCGGCATGAACGAGTCAAGACAACTTCAGCTCTGCGGAGTGCTGTGCTGGCGTGGGTGATCGAAGGCCTGGCAGCAACCTCTCGAAGCTCCGGCGGCATTTTGCTGGCAATGAAGGCCTCCCGTTTCTGTGGGACCCTGAAGGCTTGAGGCACGGCCGGTCGAAGGCCTCGCGCAACTCTTCGGAGAAGTGAGATCTGTTCTGAATGCCCCAGAATGGGTGGTGCAACCTGTCGGACGGACAGCGACACGACTCTCCCTCAGTCTCATCGCAGCCCGACTGCTGCGACAGACACTGGCTATAGACTTTCTATCCTGAGAAGCACACGTGACAGACGGCTCCAGATGAACTGCGTAGTGCCACCTGAATTAATCATTAATTATCAGACTCTTTGATCCACCACCTCTGACAGATCAGATCGAGGCTAGGGCCATCCGTTCGGGATGATCAACGATTCTCCGGGCTGAAGGACGACGGACTTCGCAGAGGTGTCAAGATGACTGTGGACTCATAAACTGTGCAACCTATTGTAGACATGGTAGGGTCACTATTGCGAGCCTGCGCAGAAGCCTTCGCAAAGGCTGCATGCCTTCGTGCTGCAAGCCGTTTGGCAGAATGCTGCACCCACATGCAACTGCAGAACCTGCAGACCTCGGTCTACCAGCACTTACACGGTTTTCCTCCACCAAGTTGCCTTTTGCCGCTTGGGTAGAAGATGTCAACAGAGCTTACGGAAGCTGCATAGCCTGTGCTGCTGTTAACAATTCGACCCTTCGTCACGTGCTTGACTCGAACCATCCTACAGCACAGTTGAGGTTCGCAGGGCCTCTGCAATTCCGGACAAAACTGTGGAAGTTTGGGCTTGGAGGCTAACGATCACTCGCCAAAGCCTTCCAGATGATCAACTGCAGCGCCCTCTTCCTGGCCAATGCACACACAACAGGAGATGCCTCCGATTGCCCGATGCTTGCTGTTTGGTCATTTGCGGCCGCCTCAGCAAGGTTGGCTGTGTCCTGGGGAGGGAAGAGGAAGAAGAGGCGCCGGCCCTGTATTTGTCGGTGCCAGACATGCGCGCCGTTGTTTGATCTGTGCAGTCGGCTGATGCTTCCTGGAGCTCCCAATGCCAGCTTGTAGAATCGGGCAAAGAAGTCCATGAAGTCCATGGTGAAGACAGTAGTGAAGATCTTAATCCACTTGGGCGACATGTCCTTCACCCCAGCCGGCGTAAGTTCACGCCAGTGCTTCGCCAGAAGAGCACCACCCTCCGTGCTGATGAAAGGACACCAGCCGTCCATGACAATGCGTGGGAAGGCCAGGGCATTGTCTTCCAGACAGTCAGGATCCATGGAATGAAGTAGCCGAGCGTACTCGATGTACTCTGCCGGGGATGCTTCAACGTCAACACGGTCTGCAGCCTTCCGGTCATGTTCAAAGGCCGGGGAGCGAGAGCGACACGTCCACCACATGTTATGGCCGAGTGCCTTCCAAAAGTCCATGTCCCAAGAGCTGCCACACCACGCTTTCGCTGAGACAAGGACAGGCACCTTTGGAACTGCAGGTGCCTGTGCGGCAGTCTGCACAGGCGTGCAGGGCCTCTCCAGTCCTGGCAACTGCTGCAGCGTTCGCTGCCGGTGGCGGGTCCAAGAGACGTACTCCGCCGAGGCCTCGCCGATTTTAAGCTCTGCGAGGCGCTGCCGAGCTCTTGAAAGCAGTGGGCAGCTTTTGGATTTCGCGGCCGCGTTCTCCTTGGGCTTCAGCTGGCCATTGCTGGCGATATAGAGCTCCAGGTCAGACTTCTTCCAGAAACGTGCCTCCTCTGGCACGGTGCCCTTGAAGTCTGGGAACAACGAGAGCAACTCGTCGATTTCTGCTTTTTCTAGCGGCGTTGCCAGCAAGTTGTCCATGGCATACGCCTTCCCCCTCAGTCCTCTATGCCTAGATTGCTAGATGTGGCTAGACATGAGTCGCTTGTTGTTGCATCATCGCTTCGCAGTTCGTCTTTCTTGCCGGTCCTCTTTTTGAATCGGCTGCCGCTGCTTCAGACATGCCAAACGAGTGCTTCGAGATGCCACCAACACTAGACATGACAGTCAACCGCTCTTCAACTGATTCACCCTCATGCCGCGAACTTATGCGCTTTTTCTCATTCGTTCTCCCTACATCAAGGGTCGTGGTAACGGCTCAGCCGGAGCTTCACAGTCTCACCTAGGGTGAGCGATGGTAGCCGCCTCGCATCGCGGTGGCCAATTGGAGATTAGACAGTTCGCAGCTCCATGCAGCTGTATGCTCCGCTCATCCAGGATTCGGATTCATGCACTGGCCTTCTTCTTCTCGTCCTAAAAATGCGTTTAAACACTGTCTCGCACGCCCCAAGCAGGCCAAACCTGCATCACATCTGGAGTTACCGCTCAATCAGTTCAACGCTCATCCAAGGTCTCTGCCTCTGACGCGGGACTCAAACGGCGCACTTCCGGCACCTGCGCAGAAGGCTTAACCAAAGAACATGAAAGGCTCCGTCGAGGCTAACAGCTAACAGTAGCAGTGTGAGATAACTGCTCCCAACATGTGAGAACAGTAGCTAGCCCTGAAGAAGATCGCGGTTGGATTCAGATTCAATCCAAACACTTGATGGTACTGAAGACTGAAAACTATGATGACCAAATCTCTGAATCTGTGAAGCCTAACTTGAGGCTGTCGACGGGAAAGCTTCCCTTCTCTGATGCCGAGGCCGAAACCCCTTGCCGCTGAGGAGAGGCTTTCGCTGTCGAAACGCAGAAGGCTGCTCACACGACTGCCTGCAAATTACGTCGGAATCGAAGATGAGTTTGACGTCTGCGTGCCAGCATCTCAGGGCCGAACTGTCTCTCCGTACGACATGGAAGGAAGCGTCAGAGGACTCTTGTTCAGACACCTCCAACGCATAATCGCCCGAAGACAAGTCCAGCTCGGAGATGGCATGTTTCCCACTTTCTGCGAAAAAAAGAAGTGGCTGCAGGAGCAAATAAAACTGCTCAGAGGGGAAGCGTGAAAGTCGAGAAAGGTCAATGTGAAGACCATGAAGGCCGTGAAGGAGTGAAGGCGGGAGTCTGTTGTGCTTGAATAAGTGTCAGCTAAGCAGGCTCTATCGCTGCAAACAAGAAAACAGGGTACGTACTTGGGAGGTCCTCGCGGAGCGCAGGGAGCGGGGTCCCTGGATCTGGCGCACCAGGCCTCAAACAATAGATTCACAGATTCAGCCATGCTGCGTGAGTCCTTCTACTGTTGCACCGTTTGCGACAGACAGTGGGACGGCCCAGTCCCGTCCATTACTCGTTACTTTGTCGACCACATTCGTCGACTGAGAAGTTCAACCGGAGTCTGCAAGGGAGTTGCCTCTAAACTGTCCGCACTTTGGGAGCGTGGTAGCTTACGTCGCACTCCGCTACGTATGACCGTTGTACCCTGTTTGAGTGCCTCAAGGCGCATCCGGTCATTCTGAAATGGCCTTAATTATGCTTACTGAGACTTATCAGATCTTATGAGCTACCACACGAACACAGCGGCGCTGGCCCGCCCGATCTTGCGAGCAAGACACAGTGTCTGTCCGCTGTTGCTGCGCTGCCTTTGCGTTGGAGGCTTCATGGTACGCACCTGTGCCTGGCAACCGCGACACGGCAAGGCAACTGACCATTTTAGTATTAATAGTATACTATCTTATATCATATCCTATTAAATCCCATTGTAGTACCTACAAGAAAGCTTACTCCCTGCGTTGAGAAGTTCGCTCTTAAGGCCTCCTGCTGGCCGCTGCTGATCTTGGCTTCGAGAGCCTCCCGGGGGCCGCGGCTCAAAACTCGTCGAGACCCGCGAGCAGTCCCTCGCGACTTCGCCTCTATTTGCTCATCGCCCAGACCTCAGAGCTTTCCAGTTGCAGGAGGCTGCAGGACCATGAAGAAGCCAAGCCAAGCCAAGCTTCCGAAGTCTGCATCTTGCCACTCTGAGCTCGGATGTTGACCTGGAAAAAGCAAGCCAGACTCGTCTAGCAGGTTCCACCAGCCGAGAGCACGAGCCTGCAGAGAGCTTCCGCGTGACAACCCTGAGCACCGTTGCAGATGCGAAGTCTCCAACTGCAAAGCCCCGAGGCCAGAGCTTGCTCGCAGCTGCAGTCGCCTCTCCACGGTAAAAAAGCGCTGGTCCCATCATTCTTGCACTCCGACGCAGTGAGAGCTCGTGAGCTCGAAAGGCCTCGTTCAGCTGCCTCTCGGACACGCCGAACTCCTGGGAGACAGCACTGGGAGTCAATCCTGTCTATACATTCGTCATTCGTCTGCGAGTCTACCGTGCTTGCATGCACCATGCCCCGGACCCTGTTGCCCACAAAAGCATATACTGGTGTACTCAGCATCTCACCGAATCCGGGGCACTCAATCCAGAGCTTTCCGTCAACCTAAGAGCGCTTGCCAATGAGTGCTTCAACTGCATCCACACTGCATCCTGCAGGCTGCGATGGACCCTTGGGGAAGAGCGAGCGACCTCGCCCCGGATTCGGGCCATAACCTGGCATGAGGTGCAAGACTCGCAGAAACTCTGATCGCCTTCACCACACCTGCCTCGTTTTGAGGCCTGACTGCTCGTCGTGGTGTCCTTTCTGCCACAGATCGAAATCACCGTGCACCCGGATCGGATGTGCCCGGCGGCCCCCGAGTCCTCTTCTTGAACGGGCCGCATCCTGGCGACTCGCAAGACTCCCCCGTGGATGGGTGGAGTGTGGACTCGAAAGAGCGCGGGGAAGCTGAGGTCTCTTCGTCTCTTTGCCATCCATGGCTTCGCAACTCGGGGGTCTTACGCGAAAATCGCAACAGCACCTTTCCGTTTGTCTTGAGCTTACGAGGCCTGCTCTGATGTCATGGCTGCAATCAATTTGAACCAGGTGCTTCGGCACATATGCTTGAACCAAACCTCACGGTGGCATTCCAGTCCCAATGCACGTGGTTAACATCCGATCTGCAAGAAAGATATCTGGTCTATGTCTGAAAGAGCAAAGTTCTTGGTAGGAAATCTCGAAAAAAACCCTCAGACATTAGCGAACATGCCGGGAGAAGGAGCCATGTCGCATCATCTTGTCCTGCATGGGCAAAGATCTTGTGAGCTAGCAATGCTCTCCTGGCACCAGGAACTTTTTCGAATCAGCAGATGCTAGAAAGGGCGTCCTATGAACAGAGCTGGTGCCGAGCGGCAACGCAGCCACAAGCCAAGCTACTCATCAGACGAAGAGCTACCGCCGTCTTGGTGCTGGGAGAACCCCAGCGACCGGCCGAGGCAGCTCTCTGCGAAGAAAGTCTCAATGGTCCTCGGACGCGGAAGGAGCACCATGTGAAGATCGGATCGCCCTGTCACCGTCCCCAAACAACATGAGGTCTCAGCCAGCCCAGTGTGGCAGAGGGGATCAGGTCGGTGAAGGGCAACAGCTCCTGCTTTTCGCTGCACCGGCCGACACGGCAAAGTCTGATAAGTTGTATCCATGACAAGGCCCTTCCGTCCTCTAAGAATCCCACGGTGGCGATGCCTCAACGTCCGTGGGTCCGAGACTCTTCAAGGCCCAAGGCGGTCGATCCCACGTTCCGCTGAGGCGAGATGCTTCTTGAACCGAACAACATCATCAGTGCGATTCCCTCGGAACAGCAGGCGAAAAGATAAACCTGAGAGAGCAAGTGACCACCAGGCCACAGACCTGGATGGGAGCATAGGCCAGGTCCACGCCCTGGCAGAGTACAAAAAGGCTTCTACAGACTGGAGAATTGGAAACTCTGAACACGAAAGGAGCAATCACCTCGCCAATCACTGGGAAGAAGTATGTGGCATCGCTGAACAAATCTAAGCCTGATTTTGATAGAATGGACTGTGACTCCAATGCCTATCATATTCAGTAAGCAGTCAGCCAACACATGCCACCAGCTTGGCGAGTTGAGTCACGGTGCAGGCCTCTGCGGACTCTGACTGCAAGACGAAAGCACTGGCGTCAGAGAGCATCAGGCCTTGCCGCAGCCCGAGGGTGGCACGGAGGCCTGTTCAAGGCTTGCAGAGGACCAAGACGGGTGCATAAGAAAGACTTAAGGGGCTGGCTGGCCCAGGCATCACTCCTGAAGAAAAGCTGCAACAGAAAAGTGAGTCGAAGTCCGTCCTGGTCGTCCTGGCTTTCTGCTGGCGGCCGCGGCGTGGGCCGCGTGTGCGTGTGCCTGCCAGGCCGAGGATAGGATGGCGGCCCTGGAGCCTCCCCTCTTCTGCGAGGGCCCTAATGGCCACCTTGCCAGTCACCGTGGGGATCAGCTTCATGGCCCAGTTCACCTGTTGATGTCCCACCAGAGGAAAACGAGCTTCGAGCCTGCCTAAGGCCTGAGGCCGTGACGGGTCTATGACTGGTGCAGCTGATGTAGCAGTACCAAACGAAGCCATAGCAGAGGAGACACCTTCTCACGGATGGACTCCCCAAGCCGTTCTGCGAGGGTAAAACCGGCCGGAGTGGCCAGAAGAAGGCGATTCCAAGCAAGGCAGCCACGGACACCCATCCTGCACAGACGGGACTTAGGCGAGCAGACCTTACACGGTACACACGTGATGAAGTTGGGCGATGAACACAAAATGAGTACCACTCCGACTTCTGCTTGTTCTGCTCCAAGAATTCCAGCGTCGCTACTACCATCGTTTTCAACCCAAACATAGTTCGTGGGACCTTGAGGATCGCAGGCAGCTGGAGCTTGTCGCAGCCACGAAAAGCCTGCAACCATGACGGCATCACCGCACGGTCAATGTTTGTCTCCGACACACCATCCGTTCTAACATCTGGATCACGACATGATGCGCGATCCAGGTGGCATGAGAATAAGTGCGGGAATCAAGCAAGTCTTCTCCCTGAAGAAACCCACCGTCTTGACTTTCCACGAATCTTGCGAATGACGGTAAGGGCAGACGCCCTGTGCCCAGTGCCCTGTGGTGTGTGCCCTCTGCCCTGCTCTGCCCTCCCGTCCGCCCCCCTGCCTGCCTGCCTACCTGCCTACCTCAACCATGTTAAACACTGAGTGGACGGGCTATGAAGGCCATGCCGTCTGACAAGCACAACTTCTTAAGTCCCAGTACGAGAAGCCATTGGTTATGATATTGATAAGATTCCTGCTTAATATCCTGCTTGCTGTGAACCGGTTGCCCCGTTGAGCAAGGGCGACTGCGCTCTGTACATTGCCATCTAAGACGAATCGTCATCTGTCATGCAAGCCCTTGAACGACCCACTGCAAGCATGACCTGCAACGCCTCGCCACCACCAAACATTCGCTCTTGGGCGCTTGCCAAAGATGCTCCAAACGAGAGAACCTATCCAAGCGAAGACCTCAGATTGTTGGTTTGCTGCAGCCAGCAATTCACTCAGCCTTGGGCGTTGCCAGCGCTGTCCTCATTGCGGTCATGTCACATAGAGGCACACGCCGATGTCGTGAAGAAAGACCTCTTGGAAGCTATCCTGCAAGAAAGAAAAAAAACAAAGCAACTGCTGCTTCTCCTCTTTCCGGCCCCAGCCCGGGACCCTAGGTCCGAATCCTTGATGGCACGCTGGTCCATCTCTCCGACTCCTGCTTTTGCTTGAAGCCTTAGCTCCATGAGCCCTCTTGCTTTTTGAATCAGGCACCCCACGTAGGCGCACGGCGTCTGCATCAGCTGATACTGGATATAGGGTGCAAAGATGAGGTTGAGCCAAGCGCAGCCTTAACAAGCTTCCAAGAATTGCAGGCCTGGAAAGTTAAAGGGAGCGATGCAAAGTCCCAAAAGTCCACGGTATGCCCACGTTACATGATGGTACAGGTAAGGGCGAGAGCGACCTTCTGCTTCCTGTCCAAAGGCAAAGCTCAGGCCCCCACCCATCTGAACACGCAGCCAACTGCCAACACCAACCTGAGAGGCACGACGATATGCACTCGAAGTGCAAGAGCACTGCAAGAGCCCTGGATCCTCCAAGGCCCGCTGCACTCTTGGCCATGCCGTCAGGGAAAGTGCAGCTGCCGAGGTCATCCTGTCACTCGGGAGCAGTTGCGAGCTGACGGGCCGCTCCTCCCTCGAGCCTCGAGCAGGGCAGTCAGGCAGAAGCCGATCTCTGCGAGGCTCAGGAGGATGGCCTAAGCCGAACCGAGACTGCGAGCCGCCGCGAGGCCGCCGCTAAGCTGGAAGCCACACTTTGCCTGCTTCAACGACGCGTCAATTTCCAATGGAGAATGTTGTGGTGCTGACAAAACGCGCCGTTGCTGGGTTTTCTCGGTCCTCAAGGCTCGCAGAGGAGGTCGCGAACCGGTGGCGATGAGCGCACGGCAAGGCAAGGCATGGCATCATCTTGGAGAGCCAAGCCGGAACTTCGATTTTTCTTGAACTCGTTGTCCATGAATATTTGATCTTCGGTATGGGCGACAGCGCCCGGGATCGCTTCACCAGCCCGGTGCTCGGTGGTGGTCGCAGTGCATGGCAGGGGCCCCGACGGATACTTGAGTGTGGGCGTGATGAGAATGCTGGGCAAGTTCCAAGGTCGCGACACCAACCACATAGGTTCCAAGTGGGCGGTGCACGCATGCCGTGCAGCTTCCACAGATCTCGGAGCAGCAGTCCTGCCATCACGTTCAGTGCTATGCTGCTCCTGAATGTGAGCGGCACCAACGAGCGACAGCCAGAGACCCACGAAAAGAGAGAAATATCGAGAGACCACGAGAGACCACATCCCTGGAGGCAAAGCCCACGGGAAGCGAAAGGCCCCACAAGCCTCGCAGTCGCAAAGGTCCCCGCATGCGGTGCAGGCCTACCAGCACAGCCGCTAGTGTATTGAAAGGCATACATATAGGACACGTTCACGCACGTAGCTTCTTATATGTTGCTGCTTCGGTTTCTTGCTGCGATATTTGCCTTGGCCGGCAGAGAGCAGACCTCTTTGCACCCGTTGAACACCTTGCTGCGGAGGGCTCACAAGACCACTGTGAGAAACCCCCAGGTAAGGTGCAGGCGTGGATCATCAGGGTGGCTGTCTCTGCTACGGCAAGTTTCGTCTGTTCTATCAGAAGTTTCATCAGTATGCGAAGTCTTTGATCGTAGGTGAACTCCAATTGCAACGAGACCTGCAAACCACAATAAACTGTCCAATTCAACTAAGCCCTTTCTGCTTTAAGCCTGCCAGGGATGCGCACTTATATCCACAACAAGGTTGCACAGGGGCTTCGTTTGAATCTTGCTGCTACGCTGCAGACAGCCGCTTTCCCCGGGCGCCCGTGGGTGCGTCTTCCGTGGTCCTCACTAGCTAGCTTGAGGATCGGCCGGTGACACTTCAGCAACATGTTGGATCAAGTCAAGCACCGTGATGGAGGTTGACCTGACATCATCTCGCTGTGGTGGAAGTGCATGCTGCAAAGAGTGGTGAGACCTACTTGGCAGGGTGAGACTTGGAGCATTCCCAGTTCGAACGCTGTGTTTGCATGCCTGAAGCTCATTGGATTCCCCAGTGAAGGCCTGCACTGCCGAGCGGTAACCTAAAACCTACTGCAAGCGCACGCTTCTTTGGATTTCCGGTTACGTGGCCCATGCTGTTTATTTGTTTGTACTTCTTGATCGAGCACGCCCCTAGTTCCGCCCCGCGCCTATGGCCGATGGCTTTCCGGCTGGCCTCTCAGCTGCTGCCGCCTCTGAAGAATCTTGCTACCCCACATCGATGAGAAGCATCCACACACTGGTCCAGAAGTCTTATCAAGCTGATGATCCATCCAATCCAAATCCTGAAACCCTTGAACCCTCAAACCCGAAAGCCTAAGGACTCTGGAGCTAAACAAACGACGGCACCGCTTTCCTGCGCGTTCTGTCCAATGTGCGTCGTGTGGGCCGTGCTGCGAGTTGGCCCCGACCTTGGAAACTGAAGTCTTTTTGCGGGCATGTCGAGGGTGGCACTGGCACGATCAATAACGTGGCAGTACAGCATGACAGCTCTGCACCTTGCACGGTCTTTCAGCGCCAGGTATGCTGAAGCTGCAATCCGTTCCACAGGACGGTGTGAAACGTGCTAGCATGTGCTAGCCTATGTTTGCTGGGACCTGAGAAGATTGCGCAACCAGGCTCGGCCTCTTATCCTACGAGTAGGGCCTGGCTGCGTGCTGCACGATTTCCTGCACTCCTCTGTGCAGACAAATGCTTTTTTACATTGACTTGATGCGGAAAGTGGCAAAACTCACATTGCACACCACGTATGCATCCGGAAGGTCTGGCGAAGAACATACATGGACAGCAGCCACTCGGATGGTTGATGCTCCCCACGGATGTGGGCTTGCCAGCATCAGTCAAAGGAACTTGCGCCGTTAGCCTTTCCACTTCTCGTCTCTGAGCTTCGGCCTGCAAATACTCCGAGCTAGTGGCCGATGCCGCGCTGCTGTCGCTCTGAAGTCTTCTTGGCTTCCAGAAGCAGGGGTCGCTGGCATCACTGTCGCTGTGGGAGCTGTTCGAATTGGAGAAGTAGCCACTGCTTCCAGTCTCAGCATCTGGGCGTTCTGCTGCTCTCACGGGAGATGGCTGTATCTCCTCGGCTTTTGGATTCCGGTCGGGGCGGCGGGGCCGTGGGTGTGTCAGTACTCGGAGTTGTAACTGCTGCTGCTAGGCTCAGGAAATATCTTTGGAAGTGTTGGGTGTTCAAGAAAGCCGCCAAACTAAGCCCCGCCCTTGATTAACCATTCATCCTGAGAGGCTTCCTCCTCCGCATCAGCGGAATCCTCCTCTTTGCCAGGCAGAGGCTCTTCAGCGCAGACTTCCTCTGGCTGCGGCGCCTGCGGTGGGAGCACGTTGATCTGCGGCTTCTCTTCACCTGCAGAATCTCCGAGATGCAACCTACGAAAGTATCCCCGGGCTGATGTAACATCAACTCCCTGTGTTTACGGCATCCTCACAAACACCAATGAAAGACGAGGACGAGGTGGAAGCCTCGAGCTTGCGCCGCTTGCGCCGCTTGCGCTCTGGCGTGCGCTTTGGGAGCCCGGCGGTTGCAGCAGAACCACCCGAGTCGCTCAGGCTCAGGCCCCGGGTCTACCACGGCCATGACAGGCAAAGGCTCGCATGAAAGGTCTGAAAGCCTGATCCTATGCAGAATATGTCAGTCCTGCACCCTTTGAGAATGTGTGTCCTGTGCACTGGGAGGAAGGTCTAATGGGACTTTGCTCTTGGCAGTGTCCCCTGTCGAGCCCGACACGCAGATGCATCAAAGCCACAGCTTCTCTCATCTTCTCTCGACAGAGCATCTAAGACTTGACTTACACAAGACAGTCGGCGGAGCTCACGGGCACAGAGCTAAGATGGTCCTTGCTGCCAGGCTGCGAATGCGCAACATCATGGAAAGTTGTCTGAGGCGGGTGTGCTAGCACCTGCTCGATGAATACAACCAGAAGACGATGTCTGAGTCACCGCATGCATCGTGTCACAAGGCATCAAAAGTCAGCAACATGAACGCCTCGATGAACCGCTCCTTCTCGCAGGTCTGCCGCCATGTCTCTTCCTCTCTCGAACAACAGGGCTGCTGACAGTGTGGCGCCTTCTTCCTTGACGTTCCTTGTGCCTGAGTGTTGAAGCTCTTCTCCTTCTCACGGAAGTTGCATGAGCCGATGCGCGACATCCTTCTCCAGGGGTCTGAGTCTAAGGGGTGTCGGGTCAAACCCCTCGGCGACATCAAAGTCGTTTCTGGTGCGCCTTGACCCTGATGCCCAAGATCTTCTAGGAATTCACTTGAGCGAAGAAGGGCTTCGACTCCGAAAGAAAGCAGGCGTTAAAGGCTTCAAGTTGATGCCCGGCAGACAGCAATGAAGATGTCACTAGATCTGTCTCTGTCATGTCTCAACCCACAAGCTTTTTGCGCCCTGAAAAGGGCTGAGGGGTGCTGAAGGGGTCGAAGTCTTTCGGATTCAGCTTGCGCTCTCACCATCCTGGCTGGGCACACTTCTGGGGCCTAGCAGGCGTGTCTGCAGAGGCCGACGCAAAAAGCCGGTCAGAAGGCAAGAGGAGCTGCACATGCGCTGGATCACAACAAAATCCGCTCTCTGTCTGTGGGGCGTTCTACAGAGTGCTAGCTGCATGCACCGCAAACAGACTGGGTTCACATTCTTCAACTGCTGACATCCGTTAACTGCTGGTTCTCACTCCGGCATATGTGTAAGTGTTGGTGTTTGCACGCGGTGCATGCCTGGAAATTCGAGGCTCCAACTTGCCAGAGCCTTTTGACCGCAGAGTATCTCAATTTCAATTCTTACCATATTGTCTGGTTCTGGCAAAAAGCTTTGACGGCTACACAATCTATGAGAGGCATGCATTCCAAACGGAACGGAGGCCAAAACATTGTGCATGGCCGAGCCTTTCAGAGACTGTACATGCAAGGCCATGGCATCAAACTTCCTGCAGGGACAGAGGCTGAGCGAGGGGTGTAAGGATCTTTCGGCCAAAGCCCAATGCCGCGGCCTTTGCCTCTCCCTCTTCTTGCATACCCTCGTCCTGAAGGAAAGAGCCATTGATGCTGGCAACGCGGAAGCTCTGAATATCACACCCCTGCCATCCTCGTCGGCATCGAAATCGAATCGACGCTCCTGCAGAATAACAGGAGCAGAGAGAATGGGTCGCGGCAGTTCCGAGCCAAGGCTTCTCAGAGTGCGTGGCACAGCCTTGTAGGGTTCGCGTATGGGCCCCTTGCCGAGAGCTGAGCACCTGCCAGGGGGCCGCTGTAGCTGCTGTAGCTGGCATGACTTGGAGGCTAATGTACAACTACTACTGCGCTAGGGCTTCTTGCTACCTTTTCTGAGAGCTCTCGTTGCATTAGCTTAACATTTCGCAGTGAGACAAGTGCAAGCATGAGTCTTTGGCTTCTGCTCAGATCAGAGCACGGAAGCTACACCAGCATGCTTCCACACTACTTCTTCGGAGCTGTGGCAGCTTGTCAGCTAGTCGTCGTCGTCGTCTGCCCCAGGAGTGGTTCACGCTGAACCCATCACACAGGGCATATGCGGCATAAGTTGATGCCTGTGCGGCTAAGTTCACAACTGCAGGCCTAGAATTAATGCCTTTTTTCTTGTAAATTCCTCGTGGGTAATCAAACCTCTATCCAACAGGCTCTTCACTTCCTCGATTTGTTCGGTGATGGTTCCGGTACCCTGCATCTGATCCTGCGCAGGCGCGCTCGCCGCGCTCTCGCCCACGACGCAGGCAGTTACCACCGGAATCGGTGGAAGCGGCCTAGCAAATGCTTGGCTCTTGGCAAAGATCAGGTTGTATCCCATTGAGGCGGTTGGGTCCTCTTTGCGTGCCCTTCGCACCAGCTTCCATCCGATGAGGCCGGGCAAGCTGGCTTTGTGCCTGTCCGTGGCTTGCGTCATGGCAGCATCAAACGCTGCCTTCTTTGCACAAGCGTAGGGACACATTATGCAGAATCCACAAGGGCATTGCAGGCATCCAGGTACAGAAATGGTCTTCTCGGCTAAGGAAAGCTGCAGGTCGGACACGAAAGCCTTCCACCGAACATCTTCCACTGAGTCTACCAGCAATGGTGGCACGTCTGCCGGAATCCGCTGATTCCCCGTGGAGTTCCAGCCGATGTTGACCCAGATCTGCTCACCTTTGTCATAAGCCTGGCCCGCAAATCGCATGTGGCTGGCCCGGCTGGCTGGGCGTGGGGCCATGATGGGCCATGTCTTGCACAGCTCGAGCCCAGCTGAGCGATGGCTTTGCTGGCATCTCCGGACTCCCAACCTTCGACAAACGTGTCAGGAGGACATCTTGTTGAAGAGGCCTTTGGACTTCTTATCCTGAGAAGAGGCTCTGCAAAACCGTGAAAGCCCCGAAGCTTGCAGAAAGAGGTCTGAGGTCCTCCTCCTTCTGCCCGGATGCTGCCTCCGTTGCCAATACTCTTGCCTCTCTGTTCTTTGGGTCAATCTCCAAGATGCGCTTCACCTCAGTAGGTGAAACCCCACAGGTTGCATTCATCAACTAGAAGCGTCTACCGCAGGCCGGACATCTCGAGTGCAGTCCCCGAAGTTCTTGAGGCCAAGCTCTGCCTTCAAGGCGCAACATGTCTAAGCCGCAGCGCACGCATGTCCTATCCTGCCTATCCTTAGACGTAAAGGGTCAAACAGAGCTGTCTGCACTACCTGGCCCTCGGTCGGTACGATCTATCCAATCACGGCATGGCCTGAGCTCGTCTGAAAAGTGCCTTCAAGTTTGTCGAGTCGTCCTGGCTGCGATCAGATACAGCAAGAGAATTACGGGGAGAGTGTGCAATAATAGCGGTGTCGGCTGTGGTGGTGGCTTAGTGGGCCCCTGTCCTTTAAGACCGTGTTGCAAGAGGTCTTCGCATCCGCAAAGAGCTCACACTTCAGCTGGCACGCGGCCTTGTTCAGGGTGCAGGCCTGGCGGAATCTGTAGTAACATGTAGTCCCCAGGCTCGATGATCTCGATGATCAATGGCCCCCGTTGCCCTGCCTTCTTCATATCAGCTGCTTTCGTCTTGTTTTCTGCCTCGAGCAGCAGCGCGGACTTAGGGTAAGCCTCTCATCTGCTGGGCTACACTGCGAAGAGCAAATGTTTCATGTGCACCAGGATGCTTGGTAGTTGTCGGTGTAGCTGAACATGTCGACAACCTGAGTTAGTGCCATCTGCGAACCCGTTGAAACCTCCTGAGTCCTGAGTTTACGGGCCTTTTTGTACCGCTCCATGGCCAGCATGAAGCGGCCTGCCTTGAAGAGTTTCCCACCAACCTCCGTCCAAGGCTGAGGACAGGATGGTACCAGGCCGCAGTTAGCAGAACCCTTGCCCATTTTGGGTAATAATACCACCAGTCAACCCATTAGACGATTATTCCTATACTCCCCTCTACATCTCAACAACTATATCACCACTACTACCCCATTACCAATACCAGTATAGGAATAACCGATTACCTCATCCATATAAGAGGATTATTCCTATACTCCCTACTACAATCCCCCAAATATCACCACTANACTATATCACCACTACTACCCCATTACCAATACCAGTATAGGAATAACCGATTACCTCATCCATATAAGAGGATTATTCCTATACTCCCTACTACAATCCCCCAAATATCACCACTACTTCCCCATTACCAATACCAGTATAGGAATAACCAACTACCCCATCCATATTCCCTAAGGTGGTATTATTACCCAAAATGGGCAAGGGTTCTCTCATAGATTTTACTAGGTTTAGGTTAAAAGGTTGTAACCATCATGGAAACTATACTGCTCCTGATCTAGCCTCAGCCATGGAAACACAATTAAACACCTTCTTTGATAGCGGTGGAAGGACGAACTCCTATTCTGCTATATATGATGCTTTAACGAATAAGATAACAATTTCATCTAACTACAGTGAAGTCGTGTTCATACCCTTGACTGATACAGATGTGCCTACTTTTGTTGGTTCATTCTCTAATTCCGTGGATCTTAATAATCTTAACTCTATTAATAATGTCNACTACAGTGAAGTCGTGTTCATACCCTTGACTGATACAGATGTGCCTACTTTTGTTGGTTCATTCTCTAATTCCGTGGATCTTAATAATCTTAACTCTATTAATAATGTCTTGGGTTTTACAACACCAGTTGGTGACGCATTCACTTCATCCTCCCCTTGGACAACAGGGTTTATAAATCTGATAAACTATCCTGATGTTTATATTTCTTGTCCTGAATTGTCTAATAATAATTTTCACAGNTCCTCCCCTTGGACAACAGGGTTTATAAATCTGATAAACTATCCTGATGTTTATATTTCTTGTCCTGAATTGTCTAATAATAATTTTCACAGCCCTTCTGCTTTTTCAAACGCAATAATGTAAAAAAAGTCCCAGTGAATGCACCATTTGCAGGTATTATTAGCGACAGTTATGGAATAACAGATTATGATTATATAAATGTATCCAAAAGAAACGTCAAAAGGTTAACATTTAGAATAATGGATGGGGCAGGGAATGTTATAGATCTAAATGGTATAAATGTCACTTTTGGTCTCCTCTTTCATAATAGATATGTAGAGACTTCTTCATTATGTTGAATACATGGAATACAAATAGACAATATATAGAACATAATATATGACTGAAGAAAACACTGAAATGGCAAACCACCTAAACCAGAAGAACCGCCAGAAACCATTGAAGAAATGAAGCCTGAAACGACAGAGGAACATAAAACTGAAACTCTAAAGCCATCACGAGTAAGGATCAGAGAGGTGGCAAAACAAAAGACAGAGTGTCAGGACTGCCACAAGACAATTTCAATGAAGACGGCTAGGTATACCCATAAAGATACATGTGAAGGTAAACCAAGTAATATAATTGAAAAAACAGCGAGAAAAAACAATGTGAAACCGAAGGTGCAAGTAAAACCAGCAAGTATGGAGAATAACGAAGAGCCTAAAATACATAAAGCCCCGCCTCCAGTGTCTAGAGCAATGCCTCCACCTCCACCTCCAAACATGCAACCTTACGACAATTTGACGCAGGCGCAACTATATCAGTTACATATGAGAACCATGAACCAAGAAATAATGAGGAGAAGACAGGAGAAGGCGAATAATATGTGCCAAGCAATGTTTAAATCCCGTCCTAAAAAATCTAGGTAAATTCAGACAACGAAATAAACAAAAGAAGCGAAAATCATTAGACAATCCTGTGGTGAATGAAGCATCTGAGCCAAATATTGACTACTTATTGAATTGGAAAAAGGAAATGGATGCCAGAGAGGCACGGGTAGCAAATCTGGCAATGAAGAGAAGACTTAGAGGGGCAAATGAAAGACAATTACACAATGGAGATTGACAGATTAAAATCAGAGATGCATAACCCCAGAATTCCAGAGACATCTATAGAACATTTAAGAAACAGAATACAAACCTTGGAAACATTAAGTGAAAGAATTTTCTAAATCGTAAATTTCTATAAAAGAATATAAAATAGAATGACAGTTAAGAACTCAGTGAATACATCACAGATACAATTTCATAGAAGGTCACGATATGAAGACATCTTGGAAATTGTCAATGATAACGAAGAAGCATTGAAACCCTTCCCTAACAGAGATGCAGTATTTTACAAGGCTAGTAACAAAGGATCATATTTTGACGGTAAAGATCATGTAGACAGATTGAAAGCAGAACAGAAAAGAATTAATGAACGGATAGTAACAGATCACATGTTAAGAGAGTATGCAACAGACAACGATCTTACTCATAGGGCATTGTGGGATGCAGGAGCAGAAGGGGCAACAGACACACCAGCGCAACCAGAAATGTATAATATTGGCACTCCTATAGAAGAATATGGTACCGATGAGTTTTTTGACACAGAAGAAGATACGAGCTTCACCCGAGCACAGCTAGAGGGAGCTATACAGAGGGCAGAAGAAACACGACAAGCAAACCAACAGGACATCGTTCAGGCGCACCAGCAACAGGTGGAGCGAGAACAACAGCAAGGAGACGGAATATTAAGAACTTTAGGAAGAGGCACAATGAGAGTAGGCAGAAATATTGCAGGTGGTTTAGCGTCGGGACATGACCTAACAACATCGGTGATAGGAGGACTGGCAGAACCAGTGTTAAGTGGTATAGGCGATGCAGTCATGAGAAGGATTTTACCACAACCTCGTCCCCTGCTTGATTTAGAAGCACCCCGAACACCGCCTAATAATCCATGGAGGGCAAACCCCAACATAGCACAGTTACCGCGATCTATTGTTTTACAACCTCATCAACCTAAACCACTACCCCCTGCAGTTCAGCAACCAGCATTACCAGCACCAACACCAAACGTTCAACAAGGTGGATCATCATCATCAGTCAGGGTACTTTCAATTTCCACAAGGTTCTGCAAGACAACCTGAAGGTTCTGCAAGACAAGCAGATGAACAACCACCAAGAAGACCGCGAACCAGACTAAATAAAAAGACCAACCTAAAGGAAAGTGCACGAGAAGACACGATACACAACGAGAAGAACTAAACATGAGACCTTCGATCATACCAAGTAAGATCGGAATACAAAAATTAAGAGAAACATTTGAGGAAGCCAACAACAAAAACACAATAAACACAACGACGTATAGAAAATACCGAAGTATTTATAATAAATGGGNAAGATCGGAATACAAAAATTAAGAGAAACATTTGAGGAAGCCAACAACAAAAACACAATAAACACAACGACGTATAGAAAATACCGAAGTATTTATAATAAATGGGTTTCATCTGCAGGAGTTCCTGCAGGAAAAACAAGCTTTAAAAGAACTACAAGCATTATACAGGGATACTGTTTTTAACCGTGTATAACAGATAAAACTATCTAAGATACATTAATGGCAAATATAGTTATTCAACCATCTAATAAAAAAGGTAAGAAATACGACGCCGTTATTGATGGCAAGAAAACCGTTTCATTTGGTGCTTCTGGTTAAAGTGATTTTACCAAACACAAAGACGAAGATCGTAACAACAACTATATAGCAAGACACAAACCTAATCAAAATTGGAAGGATCATACCACCGCAGGATTTTATGCAAAAAATATTTTATGGAATAAGCCGACCATTGAAGCATCTATAAGAGACATGAATAGAAAATTTCCTAATTTGAATATAAAACTAAAGAACGAAATAAAAAATCAAACTCATGGTTTTTATTTAGCACTTGTGTTACATCCCCGACACCATGCTTCACAATTGTCTATGTGGTGCAATCTTTGTGCAGTCATGTTACTCGTTAGGTTTCCGTTCCTAGTTTGCGATCAACAGCTTCCGAAACTCTACGAAGAAACCTTTGCCCACGTTGGGATGATAATACCACCTTAGGGAATATGGATGGGGTAATTGGTTATTCCTAGACTGGTCTTGGTAATGGGGTAGTAGTCGTGATATATTGGGTGGGGTGTAGGGGGGAGTATAAGAATAATCCTCTTCTATGGATGAGGTAATCGGTTATTCCTATACTGGTATTGGTAATGGGGAAGTAGTAGTGATATAGTTGTTGAGATGTAGGGGGGAGTATAGGAATAATCGTCTAATGGGTTGACTGGTGGTATTATTACCCAAAATGGGCAAGGGTTCTGCTAACTGCCGCGGGGCTGCAAAGAGGTAGTGGCTCTGCCACTTGGACATATCTGCTTCCGTGTTCTTGCACGAGCTGTTGGGTGTATTGAGGTCCCGATCCCTGGCACATGCCTGCTGCCTGCAGGCTTGTATGTGCTGCATAGTTACGTGTGCACATGTGCGATCGTGCGAACTCCGCATCTAGACTCTAGACCTACTGTACGTACACTCAGAGCTTCAGCCATAGGCCTCCTTGCGAGCTGAGGCGAACTCAACCTGTGCACTTGTTCAACCGGCGGGCGCCGTAACCCATGTCAGTCAGTCAAGGCGGGCCTTCTCATCCTCTGACATGTCCCAGATGTCTTTTGCTTTATCGAAGCTGGTCAGCTCCAAAGTGAAGATCACCTGTGCATGCTCCGACGTCCCTGGTGTGGCCATGAGCTATCTTCGGTGCGGCTCCCGGGAAAGGCCACGATGCGCTGCACATGCAGCTTTTTGGCCCTTCAGAGAGAGTCGGTCCTGTGATTCGGCGTCCGTCGATTTGTTTGCCGGGTCATTGCCCAAGCCACTGTGGTCTGCGAGTGGTCTGCACCGAGCTATACGCTTACAGCATACCAAAATCAAAACTGCTACTTCACGCCCACTTCAACACGGTGCATTACACCCTCACTCAATGCAGTCAGTTCTTATTGACGCGTGTGCTGTTGCGGCGTCATCTCCCATGCCTCAAAGTTTGCATGAGCTTCCTTTGTTGCCTCGAGCCATGCGGCCTCGAGGACTTCGATGATTTCTCTGCGCAAACTGCTAGTTTGTGCCAGACCAGGCAGATTCAAAAACCGCCCACTGGTCACGCGGAAGACTTGCAAGACTTGCGCCTAAAGAAAATGTCCTCGGTTTTCGAGGGCATCTCTGCTGGAAAGATTTTCGTCAGGAGCAGATACTCTTTAAGGCCGTCAAACATAGAGCCCGTCTGGGTATACAGGACCCATTCTCCTGAGAGGTCTTCGAGGAAGCGCCGCTTGCTAATTGAGTCCCAGCAGCTAGCACCTGAACACGATAGTCCCGAACCCGCTCTGTGCGAAATGCAGGTGTGGGTCCTGTGAAAGGCTGCAGTGCGTTGTGCTTGCAGGCTTTTCGGATCTGCTAAGAGTCTTAAGAAGGTCAAATCCTGTGATTCAGCGTCCGTCGATGTGTCTGCTGGGTCATTGCCCAAGCACTGGGGTCTGCAAGTGTCTGCACCGAGCTGCATGCTTGCAACATGCCAAAACTTGAACTGCTACTTTACGCCCCACTTCAAGGCGGTGCATGACATCCGCACTAGATCCACACGGATTCTGCCGCCGCCTACGGTCCCTCCCATGCTTCAAAGCTTGCATGGTCTTGCATTGGGGCCTCGAGCCATGTGGCCTCGAGGACTTCGATGCGATTCTTTCTCTGCAGGTGTGCCAGCTTGATTGTTAGGCGGATTCAAAAGCAGCAGGCTGGTCACATGGAAGACTTGCCATCAAACAGGATGTCCTCGGTCTTCGAGGGCAGGGGCTCCGCAGGTAGGAATTGGGTGAGGAGCAGGTACTCCTTCAGGCCGTCGAACATTGACCCCGTCGGGGTGTAGAGCACCCACTCGCCGGAAATATCACACATGAACCGGCGCTTGCTGGCAATATGCCATTTATGATTTTGTTTGTCCTTGGTGAGCTCCGCCCACTTCTCTGCTGATCTCACCCTGTCCACCCGTTGGATCTGGTGGCGCCTCCAGGCATCTTGGGGGCTTAGACCTGCAAGCTTTGGGGGCTTTGGGGTGAAGGGTTAGTGGCCTGGAAACCTTGGGGTCCGGGGAAGAGCAGGGCAGCTCTTCAAGGGGTTTTGGATACAAGAGTTTTGGGCAGTTTAGGGCTTTGGGGTGGTTTAGGGTTTTTAGGGGCCAAAGTTTAGGAACCACTGCCTCTTCGCGGGGAGCTTGAGCAGCTGCTGGAAGGCCTCCGGATTTCGTGTGTAATACTTTTTCTATTCAAGGCGTAAGGGTTTTCGGGCTCCTCGTAGATGACAATCCTTCCATGGGACCTCATTAAGGACTCCTGGGAACATGACGATCTCGCAAAGAAACAGTAACATGCCAGATTGGATCCCAAGCAGTGAGAGAGCACCTTGACGACGATGACGATCATGACGACCAGGACCACCAAGACAATCACGACAACCATCAGGAGACCACCAACCAAGAAACCACAAGGAGACCAGCAACACACCCCCTTGCAGGGACCATAGGAGACCCGCAAAACATCACCAGGACACGGCCAAAAGTGCTTTACCCCAAGTGCTGGCGGATCCAGGACCGGCTACACTGCTTTCCCCAAGTTCTCTCCTCATCAGGAGGCTTCGTGAGCGCGGCCCCAATGCCTCCCCCCGTAACTGGCAGAATTCAGTATGATACCCAAATCCTTTCTGTCAAATACTGCCGCGATCCAAGGTTTTCCAGTGGCCAAAGCTCCATGTACTGTAGGTGCTTTCCTTCGGAGGCTATAACCCAGCGGACGCTCTGTTGAAAACGAGATGCGAAGGCAAAATATATCGCGCCGAAGTGAATGCTGAGGGTCACACGGATCCTCTGAGAATAATGGCGCCGGCCCCAAAAAGCAACTGCACCCCAGCCCGAGCCGCGTTTTGGGGCACGCGCCGCCCCACAAACAATTCTCTTTCGTCCATGTCAGCACCCCTACTGTTGCCACACCGTGAGGAAACCTTGAAGCATGTAAACCCTACGCTACGCCCCAAAACCCAAACAACAAATAAATCCTGCCAGACCTCCTCGCCAGCACTCGCCGGCTGACGGCACGTGGCTCGAAGTGGCGCCAAGTCTTGAACCTCGTCAGGGCTCAGTGTTTGAAGCCCGAAACCGTGAACGCTGACCCTATACCTACACCCTCAGCATTCCATGAATCTTAAACCTTGAATTAACATCCTAAACCCGGAACCCCCGGATACGTGAACCCAAAACCTCAAGCCCAAAACCACGGACAACCCCGAACCCCTAAACGCTCAACCCCAGAGCCTCAACCCAAAACCCTACACTTCTCTGAGCTGCCTCACGGATCTAAGGCTAAGGTTGGCTTGGTGGGAGGATTCGGGAATTAGCGAAGGGAGGGTTCGTGGCAAGGCCATATATGAGGCTTCGAATGAGGAGGAAACCACGTGTTTCGGCTACGTAAATCGTAAACCCTAAACCTTAAATCCTAAACAAACCCTTACCTAAATCATAAACCTTCCGCCCTAAACCCTAAACCGCCCTGTTGCTGTGCCGACGCAGGGGCAGAGAGGTATGGAGACAGCTGCGCCATCGCCCTGGCTGGGATGGAGTCGGGGTTTAGGGTTGAGGGTTTAGGGCTTAAGGGCTTGGGGTTGCGGGTGTAGGGTAGAGGGTTTAGGGTTCACGCTGGCGCCATGATGCAGTCGGGGTTTATTCGATCAAAGCCATGTCAGGTACTGGTCATGTCTATGTTGGGCATTGCCCCCTTACAGTAGCACTTACCACATGCATCAAGTGCAGTCGAGCGACTCCGTTGGCATCGAGATGCTTTGGACCACCTCCGTTCGGGGAAAGGATGCAGAAGCCTACAAGTGCTTTCTGCCCACTCCGCCAGGTGCCAGGCAAACTCAGGCTCACGAGCAAAGCCTGATGCAAGCACAGGCTAAATTTAGCGTCTGAGCCAACGTACGAACCAACGCTTATTTGTTCATCTGCAAGCTGCAGGGATTACTCTTCATCCGAGGCCTTCTGGATGGTTCATGTCGCATAGCCCTCGCAGTCATCATCATGGACGGTAACAGAGGCATGACTCTATGACAGCTGCCATTTTCACTCTTGTCTTTGACAGCTGACGTCTCAGGCAGGGGCATGAAGTAGTCAGCCATGAGAAAGCGTTCGTCAAGGATTCCATGGCACACTAGTGGACTAAAGGCGAAGTATGAATTGCCAAAGCGGCTTCAAAGAAGCCTCTGGGCCAAGTGCTTCGTCCGAAAGTGTCCATCGAAGCAAACTCCCCCCCACTCAAAGGCTCAACACCACACGCATGTCATAGCGTGATGCAAAACCTCAAACTCTAAATCCTAACCCCCAAATTGTCATGGTATTGGTGAAGAAGTTTCCAAACGAGACCTTGCAGCAGCCCCTACAGCACGAGACATTGCTGCACCACCATACTATCAGGACCTGAACAACTAGACTATGGGTTTGGGGTATGGTATAATAGTATCGTTGTATGTATGTGGTTCATCATGACGAGATACCACTACGAGTAGAGCACGAATCGCACGGGTACGTGAATGATATCTGAAACTTCGTAACCACTTGGATGAACTGCTAGGAGGACATGCAGAATCTTTGTTTGGGCATCTCCACATGACTCAAACACCGGTGCCTTGTCCGCCGTGATTTGCCCCAAGCCGAGCTGAAGTTCCTGGCGACGTAAGTTTTCTCCCGGAGCAACATGTTTCAATGACCCTGAAGTCACCTGGCACATTCCGGGAGAGCTGCAGGTCAGAACTGCCCTTTCACCTTTCTTCATGTCCATTACCTCGGTAACGGCTACGAGGCTGCCGGACATGATGCATGCGGACATGATGCACGCGTGATATGTCGTTATGCCGCGACACGGCGAGCTCCAGGGCATCACAAGCATCCCCATCACCAGCAGCAAACCTGCAAACCCAGGCGTGCGAATCACAGCTACCAAAGAGCTCGGCCGGCGACTGGGGCTCGCACTCTAATGTTTTTGCACTAAACCCGGGCAGTGGCGCAGAGCCATCCGTAGCAGCCTGTCGGAATTAAACCGAGCACTGCTCTCACTAGTTTCGGTTTTTCATGTTCCTTACAGGCGCAGTCGAAGGACCTCCACTTTCAGGGAGACTTTGGCACCTGGAGCTTGAAGACTGAAGCTAAGAAGCACGGGCGGTGTCTTGCTACCACTGCCGAGGCCGCATCTCTCTTTCGGCCTTTCGTAGCCCTCGCCCTCTTTGATCTGACAACGCTCTGCAAGTGAGCCTCTTGCCCGACCATCGACAGCATGTGTAGGCACCTGCTTCTTCATCAGCGACTTGTCTTTTGCCATAGAAACATCCGTGACTTCGTAGAACTCCTCCTTAGACGGGTACCGGCTTCGAGAGCACGGCTTTAACAAGTGTGGCATGGCTTGTCTCCAAGATTCAATCGCCAAGTCAATGACAGCGCCTGGGCGAAGGACACTCGGCTGCGGGGCTCGCAGGTCGCAAGGCGATGCAGCGATGCAAGGCGTGTCAGGGCAGCCATCTGGATGGGAGTCTCCGAAGGCGTAGTCCTGAGGAAAAGATCGCCAGTTTAAGGCGGGCCCTCTCGGAGCCCGGCCGCGGCCTTCGAGCACTGCAACTTGCACTGCTCGCCCTTCTTCATGCGAAATAATGCCTGAGCTAAGAATCGTCAATCTCCTTTCAGGCATCGGCACGAGTCACGTGAAAATTTGCCTTCTCCACAGCTTTGGTCAGCGGCCCCAGACCTTGAGATCCCATCGTGTACCTCGTGGGTGATCCGTCAAGAAAGGCACATGGCTGTGAGATTCGAGCGTGGGGCACTCAAAAGATCCCTTGTCCTCGATGACAGTTCCGTCCGGCTTGCAGGCCTCAGAATCACTTTGAAAACCATGGGCGACCGGACCGCTCATCTTGATGCACAAACAAGACTCGGCCTTGAGGGAGATCTTCAGCTCGGTGTTGATCTGGGGCACCTACCGTCATGCAGACACGGCGAGGCCCGGCAGACCAAGCTGAAGGAAGCAGACAGCCCAAGATGTGGGCCATAAAGAGCCGTCCGTTGCTTGTCTTCGTCTTCTTGCGTCGAACAGCTTGGTGTTCTTGACTCTTCAGTGAGCGACTGTGCGATTTGACCGATCTGATTTGGCCTTAGAGCCTTTCTCATGCATCTGAGTTTCATCTGCTGGTGTTTCTCGTTCTCTTGGCTGCTGCCTGACGACTGTGAACCGGCACTCGGTGAGGTGCGGCCAAGTCGACATCTTCCCGGCTTCCCTGAGGGGCTCCTCTCCCCCCGGGGCTTAGCTCAACAAGGCGGCGGACACTGGCGAGGCCCGCAAGGCAAAAGCGAGCTCACGGTAAAATACTGCGGCTGATACGACTTGGAATGACGTAAGACCCGGGAGCCCAATCAAAGGGAAGTTGCAACAACCCACCCGCTGGCAAGCGGGCTTAGTGGCCTAGTACATTGCAGACGCAGACGTGTCGCTAGTGTCTGCTACCAATGCACGTGTTGCCAATAACCATGTCGAACAGTTACCAAACGAGGATGCAGAGTTCGCATCCGCCGGGCGCCTTCCAACCGGAACCCTCCTGGACCATGACTTTCACGACACCACCATCTGAGAAAAGATCTTCCTCGTGGCCATCAAAGAACACCAGAGTCCCAACGCTGTGTCTTCGGATCTCCTGGTTTACAAAATCCAAGAGTTCCACTTCGAAGATGAGGGTGGCCTAGCAAGGGCTTGTGCAGACCGCAGCCAATTCGGCAAGCGACACTTCGCCCCATCAAGCTCAGCACAACGTGTGCCTTCGCTGGGATCTTGGGCGGAGAACCACTGTCACCTGCGCACCATGCTTATGCCATGGGCGTTTCCAAGCAATGCATCGCAGACGACCATCTCCCTGCGAAATCCAGCGGAATTCCGGCCGCATTGACTAGGCGCCCGAAATTGATAAGAACCCGTGGCTGTTGCTCACCGTAAGCGTGCTCCGGGGCGATCGTGAACTTGGCCACCTCTCAGGTGTCGCTGTCGCTGAAGTCTGCCTATCTGCAAAGGGCCCTCCTTTCCCGGAGGCCTCGCCCTTCTTCATCGTTGCCACGCCGAGATCCCATCCCTCTATCACCTGTCCCTTGCCAATGATGAACGTAAACCTCCGAATCGCACGCAAATCGAAGGACTGTCGCAGACTGTGTGGAACAACAGCAAGCGCTGTCATCTTCTCAGCACTGGGCGGTTTGTTGCGGGAACGTGAAGAATCGAATTCGGTCCCGTCAGACCTGTACTCAATCTTAAAGCTGCAAACCGAATATCTCCGACAGCATGGATGTATTACGTCTGGTTTCTGCTGAAAGAAGCCGTGGACCCTAACCCTGTGCTGTGCCGTCGTGCAGATGAAATAAGGCAATCGAAAACTGCAAAATGGGCGGGTCAGCTTTTGGCGTCCATTGCGTGGTGTGGCTGTCTTCTTTCATGGGTCACGTGCATCATGGTCTCGCAACTCGTGTCTGCTTCCAAATGCAGCGCCTGTCATCGATTTTCCTGCAATTTCAACACCTAGTGAAACATCCTGTCCAGCGGATGCTGATGTCATCACCTTTGTAGCTGCTGTTGCCACACTCAATGCTTAAATATTCAGCGTTGTGTGTGTAATCCTCCTTGGTTGTAGGATTGTCTTTCCATGTTTGTGATTCACTGGCCCGTCTGCCCTGCTTACAAGCGAGTATCACTCTTGCAAAGCAGGTCAAGCCTTTTCACTTGCCTCTGGCAAGGAATGGGGTTAAGTCGGTTAAGTACTTGTGTGCAAGCTCTTTTGGCAGCCGGTGTTTTCGTGCGTGTGCGTGCAGTGCACTGTCTTGTGTTTCAGCGCATGTGGTCTGAGTAGTGAGAGGTAAGATGAGTGATTGTGCGATGTATTGTTGCTCGCGGATAGCACCCCTGCTCTGCTGGTCAGAAAGCAAGGGTGAATAGAACGAGCCGTTGCCGCTGTGCCGACCCTTTAAAGACTCTCTGCTCATGACGCGAGCAGTTGCCGGTAAAAGTCGGGAAATGTCTCCGATGACATAAAATCTACAGACTGGACACTCCGTGAGTATGTGAGTGTGTCCCGTGCATACAGACGATGCTCAGTCGTAAGCTGTTGCTCGCGGATAGCACCCCTGCAATGGTGGTCAGAAAGCAGGGGTGAATAGAACGAGCCGTTGCCGCTGTGCCGACCCTTTAAAGACTCTCTGCTCATGGCGCGAGCAGTTGCCGGTAAAAGTCGGGAAATGTTTCCGTGACATAAAATCTACAGATTGGACGCTCCGTGAGTATGTGAGTGTGTCCCGCGCATACAGACGATGCTCAGTCGCTAAGCTGTTGCTCGCGGATAGCACCCCTACAATGGTGGTCAGAAAGCAGGGGTGAATAGAACGAGCCGGTTGCCGTTGTGCCGACCCTTTAAAGACTCTCTGCTCATGACACGAGCAGTTGCCGGTAAAAGTCGGGAAATGTTTCCGATTTTGTATCGACAGATTGGACCCTCTGTCAGTATGCGAGCGTGTCCAGCGCATACAGACGATGCCCAGTCGCTAAGCTGTTGCTCGCGGATAGCACCCCTGCTCTGCTGGTCAGAAAGCAAGGGTGAATAGAACGAGCCGTTGCCGCTGTGCCGACCCTTTAAAGACTCTCTGCTCATGGCGCGAGCAGTTGCCGGTAAAAGTCGGGAAATGTTTCCGATGACATACTATCGACAGATTAGGACGCTCCGTGAGTATGTGAGTGTGTCCCGCGCATACGGACGATGCTCAGTCGCTAAGCTGTTGCTCGCGGATAGCACCCCTGCAATGGTGGTCAGAAAGCAGGGGTGAATAGAACGAGCCGGTTGCCGTTGTGCCGACCCCTTAAAGACTCTCTGCTCACGACACGAGCAGTTGCCGGTAAAAGTCGGGAAATGTTTCCGGAATATCGACAGATTGGACGCTACGTGAGTATGTGAGCGTGTCCTGCGCATATAGACGATGCTCAGTTGCTTCCGCAGACTGCTTCTGGCGCATACACCCCTGCAGTGGATTGAAGTGGTCGGAAAGAGCATAGACTCGCTGCTCATGGCGTGAGCAATTGCCGGTGAAAGCCCCTGCCCATGCACAGCAGATCAAGTACAAGTTTAACTTTACTCATTGCCATGGGGAGGGGAAGCTCTGAAACTTGGGGTCTGGCTCCAAGGTGCCAACATAGTGCACTGTCACCTCATCCCCTGCCTGTGGAAAGCAGCGACTTCGATGCCGGAAAGGTGGCCAAGACCGAGGCCCAGCCTTCGGCATCGAGTAGTTAGCCTCCGGTGCTTCCTTCACGATCTCTTTCTTGACGCCTACACCACGGCACACTCCCAAAAACCCGCTTTGAAACTAGCTGCTCCATGCCGTTGCCAGGCATGGAAGCCTGGCCTTCCGGCAGTTCCTGCTGCATACCCATGTCATCATCACTCATATCATCGCCTCAGCACCGATTTCGAGAGAATGCGCAGGGCTGAGCGTGGACCAAGGCCTGCGCCTCCCATAGGAAAGGCATTGTCTGCACCCGCATCGTCGGACATCTCCGACCTTACACGCGTCACATAGAAACGTTGCGTCGCAAAGGTGCACATATACTCTAACTAAGGCTGAGGCATCCGGAAACAATGAAGAAAGGCAGAGCCCAGGCGAGCCCACGGACTGTTCTAAACGTTCGACCCGAGGGGCTCTAAGTCTAGGAGAGGCTGCTCTTTGCAGCGAGGTTCCTGGGCATGAAACGCACCTGCAGCAACCCGACTCCTGCAAGTGGCACGAAAGGAGCAGTCTTTAGGGAGCAATGGCCGAAGCCAAAATCTCTGTAGTGATTTTCCCTTTTGCCCTGCAGCTTAGCTGCGATTCTCTTCTCTGCGAACTCCGAATTGAGCGTTGCAGTGCGGGAGCGGTTTGCGATAAGATGACCTATTGTCCAAGTGCTGCAGAATATCTTTAGATCATTGCTGGCTCGTCCGTCTCCTCCAGCTCTTCAAGCAGGGGATTGCAGAGTGCAAGGCTGGTGCTCTCCTCTTCATGTCGACCTGCTGCTAGCCCCCTGCTACAGAGAATGCAGCAAATCTCGAATTATCTCAGGAGCGAACCCAAGCTACCATAAAACAAATGCTGCGTGCACTATCCACGCCAGGGTCTGGCAATTAATGTACTCTCAGGCGCCTCCTCCTGCAACAGCACGACCCGATGAAGCCTTGAGCACCGATGCGCTGACTCTCAGAGCAGCTAAAGCTTCCCTGCAAGTCCCTGCAAGTCTCGCAGATCCGGCGCCTTTGGCAACTTTTCTGGTCGGCCACTCTTCTGCCTCAAAGGATTCACCATGCTGTCCCGAACGCTCACGAAGCCCGAGTTAATTTCGGAAAAAGCTGGAGTGACTCGCAAACTAAACTTCGTCCGCTCCTGCCAAAGCAAGGAGGGTGCCGGCAACTGCTGATAGAGTACCGTCTGATTTGCAGACTCTGCAATTATGTCATCTACGCCCTCGCTCCGTGCACAGCAGCGATGGGAGGGAGCTATGACCAAAAAATTCAGATCCGCAGATTCTTAGAGAAATCGGCTTCGATTGACTGCGACTGAGCTCCCGACTCGGCAATCCGCTTGCGCTTGGCCTCTTTGCCCTCCCGCAAGTTGGGAACTCGGAGCGCATCGCATCCGGCTTTCACTTCGCTGTTTGCGCAGGAAGCTTGGGAGCCGGGCCAGGATTGTGCACTTGGGCAGATCGCACGAGCAAGCCCTGCAGGATCTCCGGAAACTTGATGACCTAAGCATACAAAATTGCAAGGACACATCGACAAGCCTTGCAAGGAGGCCCACCTCCTCCGCAGCTGCGATGCGCTGCAAGGCATCCCTGCTGTAGACGACCTCCTCCTCAATAGCTCCATACCTGCTCGGGTCTTCTGCAATTTGTGGCTCCGTGCATTGTCAATATTTCGCAGCGTGATTCTCGCAAAATGGACTGACGTAACTGCAGCGGGTCACATCTCCTCAAGGCCAAACTCTTTGCACGTCTGAAGCCTGGAAACAGCCTGGACACTGCACGAACTACACTCCCTCGAGTAATGTAGATCCGGGATCCAAGCATTTTGGCAGGTCAAGTTCTGGCCCAAGTATCGGGTCGCTGATTCCTCTCACGCGAATCGGCGAACTATCTCGTGGCAGTAGCTAAGGCCAGAATTGCCTGGAGGCAGGGGACATCCAGTTGCGTCGCCAAGCGAAGCACGTCTTGGTTGGCCTCAGGGCCCAAAATTGCGATGCGCATGTCGGGCTGGCTCAGCTGAGACGGCGACAGCATCCGAGCTGATGTTGTATTCTGAGCCGAGGCCGTAGACCAAGTCCAAGAGAGCTCTTGCTGCCTGACGATCCGAGCACAAGACATGAGAAGCTCAGCTCGCTGTCCCTGGCTGGATGTGCCCTGCGGCCTCAGGGCTGGCGATGTCCAGGTGCATTTCAGGGCGTGTTGGAGCAGGGAGGGATGGCACCTGACCAGCAGAGAGACCACTTGCTAAACGGAGTGCTTTCGAGTGCTTTCGAGTCTCTGGCTGTGGGCTCCTCCAGAGTTTTCTGGGGCTCTTCAGGTGGCACGTTCTTGCCTCGGGGTCGAGGATACCCAGCCCCTCAAGTATAAAATCCTGAGGCATGTTCCGAGCCTGGCATCAGATGCTGAAAACAACCTGACGCCTTCTGCTCCAGCCAAGACAGCAAAGACGTTCAGCGCTTACCCTGTTGCTGACTTTGGACTGGTGATTGCACCTCTTGACAGTTTTGATCTTGATACCTGCGTCTGAGTGCGATCATTCTGCCATTGCGTAGTTGCTGCACAACTCGATGAACAAACAAAAGGCTGTAGGAATGCAAGCAGTTGAAGTGGCAACAAACTGCGCCTTTCGCATTCCAGTAAACTCAGGACATCTGGGCGGCATGAGGAAACAGGTGTGTCTACAGGCTCCTACGGCATCTTTTTCTGCAAAGAACTCTTTCCACAGGTACTGGTAAGTAAAACCTGATCCGTCATCCGACTCCACCAACAAATTCCGGACAAAGACAAGGCTGAAAGCTCCAAGCTGTCAATCCGAAAGCTGTGCAGCCGAAAACAGGCCATGGAACCCTCCGCGGGCTCCGCTTTCGCATCGATCGCAACGGGAGGCACAGGGGCAGTGGAGCTCGGCGCTTTCCACTGATTGCTATAGATTGGAGGCGATGCTGCTGGCACCTGTACAGAAACACGAATACGCCAACAACAGGTAGCCACAAGTCACAAGCAACATGCTGCATTGCAAAGCATCACCTGTGCCAGAGACGATGTGGTGGCCACTTCCAGGTCGGCTTGAAGAGTCTTTTCTTCTGGGCCGGATGTCGGTGCCTGCGCAAGACATCGGTCTGCAAATCGCTTGATGCTCGCACCCGGCTGCAGAGATTCATGATGTCACCTTTTGGCGCCACGGTACCGGAGCCTTCTCAGCTTTCTCAGCCTTCTCCAGATCACTGCTGGCACTTGAGGGCGATGGAGGCTGACCTTGATTTTCGCAGGCTGCGACTGACTGCACCACCCCTCTGGGGTCCTATCTAATAATTATAATAGTAATCGTAAGTATAACAACAACAGGGAAAATAAGTAACAACTGTATACATATATATATATATATGTATATGTATATATGTATATGTAGACATGTATATGTGTATATGTGTATATATATATACCCTACCAACCAGGCATCCGGCGCTGCTGGAAGTCTTTCACGGCCTGCTCGTACAGTCGTACACGAAAGTTTGGGCCCGGGATGCCCGGCTCGCTTCTCTACTACTGAATGTACATAAATTACATAAATGATGTACCCTTCTTATAAATCAGAGATAATCAGGGTCTTCGTGGGGAACGGCCAAACGAAGAATAGAGATGCTCAACCCGTGAACCGAAGCAGACTTTTCCGCTAAGCAGCCATCTTCCTAGCTCTCGTTCATGAGAACTCTTCCGGGAAACTGCTTGCCAGAATGGCTGCAAGAACAGCTTGAAATGGGAAGCACTGGATGCAATCCGACTTCGCATACGACAGAAGCCAAAAAAAAAGAAGTGTCCCTAAAGCTTCCTCCTTCCGAACCATCCTATGCGCTGTTCGGTCTTTACAAAGAACTCGGGCGGCCTTTTGCACCTGCTCGCAGCAGGCCCGACTCATCGATGCCAGAACCACCTCCGAGCGCAGCAGGCAGCAACTGCAGGCACGCGAGAATCAAGCTTGAAAGGTACTGTGAAGTTCACGAAGTTCTGATGGCCCGGTGGTGTGCATATCTGCTGGGCCACTAGTCCGTACGATGGTCGGGGCACCTTGTGAGCGGGCAGACGAGTTGTCCCGACGACCAAGTTCAGGTCATACCTCGGGCACTTTCACCGCTGCCGACGAAGAACGGCAAGACGAGTTGTGATGAATCGCAAGGACGCACGGACATCCTAAACAGGCATAGCCTGCACAGGGACTGGGAACCTTGCAGCTGGCAGGTCTGGTAAAGGATCTTGATGCCTTAGTCAGCTGCAGGACACGCAAGTCAGTGGCCAAGGCCGATCTTGGAAGTCGACCTTCTGCGAGGTTCCGCTCTGCGGGCAAGGAAGGCAAGTCATCTACCTGCCCCGAGGTGCACGAGACTTTGTGGCATCATGATACCTCATGCCCAACGTCTCTGATGTGCAGCATACACTTCGCCTGAATCTCCAACGGTGTTGTCCCGGCAGCTTGCAAGTTGCTGACGGAAACGACCTCTCTAAGAACAAAGCAAACACACTACTTAAGAGCTCTTCGAGAATTTGGCCTTGCCCCACTGTGTCATCTTCACAGCAATCCCGGAGGCACCGCTTCTCAATAATTGAGCTTGAGCAAAACAAATGCAATCCTGGTATCTTGAGGGCAAAATCCACTGTTACAACGCCGATGAGAACTGGGAGGCCGTCAACACTAATCCTCCTGCGAATTCTGTCCACTTTTTCCGTCGCCAACTGTCAGCTCGCGCGCTCAAACTCATCCGGGTCGACGGACTGTGCCGTAGAACCACCTGCCGTCAATTTTGAAATTTCATCCTGAAGCAGATTCGTCATCGTCACCATTGCAGTCATCACTGTCAACTGTCAACCTCAGTATTAGCATCAACACCACGGCCGACAAAGCCATATCATTGCTAGTGTTGGGGAGTTCCTTCCTCTTCTTGCTGGTCTTCTGCTTCTTGCTGCCAGAGCCAAGTCGTGCAATTGTGGGCGTCGTGCCTTCCAGGATGGAGCCCAGGTTTCCCACGTCGATCGCCTGTGTGCCGCGGCAAGCCAGCTCTGCAACCAGGAGGTCGGCAGAGGTGCCCCAGCTCACAGCCACCTAAAGAGATCAAAACGGAGAGGCTTCGGAAATCGGCACACGCTACAATAGACTTAAATGTACAAGTGCCTCGCCGTCACCCCGTTAAACACTGCAGTCAGGCAACCACGTCTGCCTGGGCCTGCGCGACAGCCGCCAAGGTTGCCTGTCGACGCGGACGAAGGACCCACTCTGAAAGGAGGCCCGGCCCGAGAGGCCCGAGGCACACCTTCACCACTCCAGACCAAGCAGACCCAAGAGGCGGCTCAAAGCCCACCAGATCAGGGTTCAAGGCGAGCACCTGGCAGGCCCCAAGAGCTCAACACACTCTTCCGTGTTCCGTGGAGGGGCACGGGGCCTCGCGAGATCTGGAGTAAGGTGGCACCTTCGCTCCGTGCCCGAGCCTCAGTCGCGACCCCGCCAAAGTCAGTCTGGAGCCTTCCTCGACGAATCTCAGGCCCTCGCAGCAAACTGGAAATTTGCCTGCAACCGCCACATCGCCGGATGAACAGATAGTCCAACGCAGCCACAATTAGCACCTCGAGGACATGTTCAGCAATGTGCCAGACTGTGATTGCCTCATGGTTCAAGATCAATGCTCTGTGCATGGCAAGTCGCGGTTTTGTTGGCAAAGACCTCTTCCCATTGAGCTTGAAACTCCGCGAGGGTCATGGCCTCTGGGCCATCTTTCGGCCTGTAGTTCCTCGGAACATCTTTCCGAATCGGCCAGAGCCTCCAGCCTAAACCCTCCAAAGAGCAACTCAGGGCGGGTCACCATTCCGAAGCAATAACCTCAGGGACGGACACTCCGAAACATTGACATGCTACAGCTACAAAGACATCATGCTGCCCATGCTTCAACAATAGAAGCCAGCTGTCAGCAACCACACCGTTCGTGCGGCTAAGCAACTTTGGTCCGGCAGCAATCCAGATCTGAAGAGTGCTCGGGTGTTTGGCAAACCTGACGTCTGCCACCAATCCAGATGAGTTTGGCCGAGAGCCGCGAGAGTTGAGTTGTCGTCAGGGTGGATGATGCCAACACAGAGCCCGGGGCAGCGTGCTTGCACAGAAAAGCTGAGCCGTATGAACGTATCGGTGTATCTCGCCAGAGGGCCATTTACTTCGGAGTTCAGCTGGAGCTGCTCACCATCGTTGAACCGCATGAGCGAACCTCCTGCTATGAGATGGCGCATGGTCTCGGTATGGCTTTTGGCTTCCCTCCGTCTAGTGGGCACGGGCTCGGGCGTAGTACGATTCGTGCGAGAATGTGGCATCGAAGCGCGAATACCACACAGAACCGGTGTCCATAGTTCGTAGCCACACGTCCTCTCCTGCCACGGGCAGATGACACGTTCTGGGCAAGACAGGTAGTGGTCAACCATCCTGTCCAAGACCATCACCCTTCCGGCATCCAGATGCTTCGACAATTCACAGAGGAGGCACAGAGCAAATGCAGCAGTTGGCCAACGAGATAGGTGACCGCCTTCACTGGCGGCCCGCACCAGGGAAGGCCAGCCATGTGCTGGACAGCACGAGTCCGGCAGCTCGTTGGGTGAGCGTTTCTGATAGAATGAAATGAAAGTTGCCACAGCAAAGCCGCACGCTGGTACGGGTGCCACGGAAGCCGCCAGGCGTGCTTGTGGCCGGCCGGAGCAGAGCGCCTCGTCTGGAATGTGGGTCTGGGTGGCTCCACGTGAGCCAAAGGTCAACTGCAAGGGGGCAGTTGCCAGCGCTTGCAAGACTTTGGCAAGGTCCTGGGGTGAAAGGATGTGCAGGGGAGCAGCTACTTGGAGCGAGTGCAAAGCACTATACAGGTGGTGCTGCCCTGTAAGGCTCAGGACAGCGGAAATAATCATTAGCATTGGCAGAAGCCGAGGTGCACTGACACCAGCCGGTTCTTTGGCAGGCACATCCTGGCCTGCATCCAGCACTTCATGAAAGGTGTTGTGCACATGCAACGAATTCGTAAAAGTAAAAGCGGGACGAGGACTTGCTATACTTTCAGTGGGAAGTTGATGCAGCAAGCGGACCAGAAGCAATCGTTGGCTTCTCGACCAAAAGCCCCAGGGCACTTCTGCAAGCAGGCAGGCCAAACACCTGAGTCCCGATATATCTGTTTTGCAGACTTGTACCAAGCAGCATGCAGCCCCATCATGTCCGTAGATGCTACAGTGCTTGTCATGGTGTCCCACGTCTCGAAGAGTAACCTGAGCGTGATCCGTTCGCTGAAGCGCCTTCCGGGTGATCTTGCAAGATGTTTGCAGAAGTGCTGCGCCAGCTGGGCAGGCAGAGGACCGCGACAGCCGTGCACGAAGCCAGCGACCAGAAGAACACTCGAAAGGTTTTCGAGTTCCGGGTCGACAGCAGCGTGAAGAATCAAAACTTGCTTGCGCGATGGCGACTCTCCACGCCTTCTGTCGCGGAAGCTCGCAGCGTATGTGTCGCTGTACGTTAGCGAGTAGCGGCTGTGAGCCACAGCAGTTATTCGGATGATACCAAACATAATGCTGAGGCTCCGAAGCAGACTGCTTCGTCTGCTGCACTACCCCGAAGCACTTCGGGCGGAACTCTGCACTTATGTGGCAGCAAGAGATGCGAGAAGGCAGAAGGGGGCGACGTGCTGCTGGATGTAAAGATGCTAGCGACCGCTGCGCCGATCTCCAGGTTGTCTTCCAGCAGTCAAAAGGGTCTAAAGTAGAGACGAGCTCGAGTTCCACAAAGTACTGTCTGGGAAAGGTTTTGTACCAATGCCAAGGCTGCCAAGTAGAGACCATTTCCATCCTCGTATGAAAAGCCAGCATGGCCACTTCGTAGGTACCTTGCCCCCCGGCAAAAGCGAAGCCAAAAGTCCCGCGCCCATGGGACCAACCTCCGCTACACTTTGAGGGGAGGGTAGGCAGTAGGCATATAAGATACACACACAACATGGTCACACGGACTGATTTCCATCAAGGCAGCCCAAACAGTCCCCTGCAAGGAAAGGCAGGCTTGAGGTCAGGCTGACTTCAAAAACGCCGTCGCCCAAACGACCTGGAGTTGGCTGAGAAACGGCTCTCCCCAACCCTCCTCCTCGCTGCCCTAGCCTTATGAAACCACACAGATCGGTCAACCAGAAGGTTCCAAAGGTGGCAGTCTGCGAAACGGCGGCAGCTCCACGGCAGCACGCACAAAGAGCTCAGCCTGACTGACTGCACGATGGTAAACAGCAAGCCTTGGCTGCAGACTCCACACGGAAGCTCATCGCTGCGCTCGAGGGAGAATAACGACAAAAATATCGGTAGTGACTGGTAGTGACAGTAGTAGCAACAGCAGTCGTCATTTTCGCGATAACAATAGCGACAATACTATGTATGTGTTCTCGCGCGGGCGTTTGCTGATGTAGCAGAGCCGAGCCGCGTCACGTTCTTGGGCGCCAAGACCTCGCCAAGACCAACTGGCAGACAAAGCCTTTACCATCAGAGATACTGCTTACAAGCCGTCCGGTCCAGCGGCATTACAGCTTCACCCTGGCTTTTGTCTTGCAGGGACACACGCCGTTGAAACATGCAGTCGAAGTACTATCAATCTACATGCCTGGGTCCACGTGCAACAGAAAGAGAGGGGAGAGAGTCTGCGAGCGAGAGAGAGAGAGAGAGAGCGAGAGCGAGGGAGACACAGAGCGAGACAGAGAAGACAGAGCGAGAGGGAGAGCCGTTTGACTTGTGCCGTAAGCTGCCGGCCTTTTGTCCTGGCAAGGCCTCGCTTGGGACGCAGTGAACAAAGTCAGCAAAGGTGCATGTCCGTGGGCTGTAGGCTCTAAAAGAGCGCCTAGCAGACTTCGCAGCTCAAGCAGTCCAAGCAACAAGAGTGGCAAGAAGAATTGTGCGAGCTTTTCGGGGTGGCGGGGCGAGGGGGAGGAACACAGGTAGCGTCCCGAAAAATGCACGAGCACGGTTTCAGCAGGATTGTGTCGATGCGCGGCTGTGGCGAGAGCACGATTGCGAATTTTGCTGCCAAATTCCATAAACCCTCAGGATTTGCAACGACTTCGTCCCTGGAACAGACTGGTGGGCGCCTCGGTGCCTCTCTCGCGGGAACAGTAAACTAATCCCCTTGGTCTGAATGCAAGAAACCCATCGCGCATCGCGTTACCACACTTTAATCATACACGCACAACACTCAGAGACCATGAATGAAAGAAAACAATACTTATACACACATACCTACATCTAATTACATGTGGTACACCCGACCCACCAGGACCTACACGTCAAGACCAGACATTACATGCATCGCTAGCGGAAATACTGGGAATCTTCCACTCCGGGGCGACCTGCCCAGCCCATTGCTTTGACGACAAGCACATGTCACACGATCTACATCCCGCTTCTTTTACAACACACCCGGCTTGTTGATAACGGAGTCTGTCGTTCAAAAACAGCTCTGTCTTCATCAACTGAGTGAGGCCCTGGCGATCTTCACCTTTCGAACGCGCCCGGGCACCGGCGGACAGTGAGACAAGTCGACCTCAGTCAACGTAGGGCTGAAGCCCAGACTGCTGTTGTTTAAACGTCCCTCACTTGCGGTGCTTCCCGGAACAAGAACAAATCGGATGCTCCGCGTGAACGAAACCGCCTTGAATCACGATGTCTCCATCCCTTATAGCTCCCTGTCCTGAAAGCTAGATCATCTCCTGAAGGCTACCCGGGCAACACGGGAGTGGACAGCAAACGGCTTTGTGGCTTTAGGTCTTTCAACATGGAGTTTGAAGGAACGGATTAATCTGTTGACAAGCACCCCTGTGACCCGTTTTCCGCTTCGCAGTGCCCTGGCCGCTTTCGATCGCGATTAGACACGGGCGAAGTCGCCAAAAGTCAAGAAGCACTAATTGATCGAAACATGGCACATACATGGAAAGGAGCTCAGGGTCTACAATGTTCTACTTATCTACGCAGTGCAATCATGCAGGGAGACGGCTCTCACCGGCACTTGCGGCCACTTGTCATCGAGCTGCTCGTTCTCTCGGCCTTCGCTGCACTCATTCCTTCAATCCTCCGGAGGCAGGGCTTGAACAGTGGCTGTGGTGGGTGTAGGGTGTGGCGAAGTCTGTGAGCTTCCCAGAGCTGGAGCACTTGGCAGCCAGTTGGTCGAAGCTCGCCTCTAGCTGCATCAGTGGAGCCGCGAGCACAGCGCAGGCGACACCATGCAACAAGCACTTCACGGTGGCAATCATAGGACATGCTCGTCCAGATGCGAGTCGTCGAAGGCACGGGCCATGGCCCCCTCGAAGGACTCGGCAGTGCCCGGGCAAGTATCGCAAGCACAAGTCAGCATCGACTTGAACATGGACCTGTTGCCGGAGTTGCCCACGAAGCCCAAGCAAGCACTGGTTTCCAGCGCACATCTCAAGCCAGCCTTTTGTTCGCACATGTTGCCCAGTTTGGCGACCAGATTTGGCTCCTCGCGCAGACAGCTTTCTTCGTCGCACCAAGCCCGAAGCGTCGGACAGGCTGACAGACACTCACCCGAGGGGATGGGCGGACCGGGTACTTGCATAAGACTGCTCTGTGCACCCGCATGAGTGGCAAGCAAGGCAGGAAGGGTGGCCAAGGTCTTGTTCACCTGCGTGCATTTAGACTGTCCTCATTTTATGCTAAGCTGCAATCACAGGTAGAAACACAGGCGCTTGCCCAGCCACTGCGACGACGATTCTAGACTTTTCAACGTTTGAACGGAAACCAAGTCACTTCTTGCAAGAGAGCCTTCAGCTTGGACTCGGACATCTCTGTCACTGAGGCGGATCCACTGCCAGCAAGCTGGAGAGCATTCAAAGCACACGCCTCCTGTCCGTCGCACTCATCGTCAGTCTGCAGATTTGAAGTCCCTGCGCATGCAGGATGACCATGAAGCAAGAAGCTAGACACAATGCACCCAGCACGTCAGAACAATTTTATGCAGAAAAGCGTCATTCCCCAAGTCCGCTCTCGGTAAGCGCCAAAGCTGCCGGGAACGTGCAGATGAAGTTGCGCAGCATTCCACGCAAAGAAGCTTCTGACAAGCTTGAGGCCGGGCACTGCGAGAAGCCGGCGAGAAGCTGCTTTTGCTGTCACACTGCCTGAGCCTCCGTTCCGTGAACCTCTTGCACCCCCTGGCGGAGCCCCAAACAAGCCTAGAACATCCCAAAGTGATTCAAGCGCTGAGGCCCTGAGGCCCAGAGATGAGGTTCCAGCCACTGTGAGGGGCCCCCCACCGTCCTGCTGACTGGGGAGCCCTCGAAGCTCGGGAAGCCGTCGCAAAGTCCAGGCAGGAGCCTCAGTACAGTATATATATATATATGGCATAATAATGTAAGTTAGTGAAGCATTGTAAGCTATCCTTAATAAATAACTTCTTATAGTTTCGTGTTTATGATACCACAGTACGGCACAGATCCGTTCGGAGCTTTCTGGGGCGGGCCCTGAACCCCATATCTTCAACCCAGCTGCGGTCACGAAGACCCAGCAGGACAGCGCGATCCCGAGAGGGACATTGCAACACATGCGCACCGCATCTACTGGTCAGGGCTGTGACCAACTTGGATGTAAATTCAGGGCATCACATTGACATGCACTTGATCTTGCTCCCCTCTTGAACCAAAGCTTGATAGATCCGGTACACCGGAGACCTGAACAGGAGCTGCCTCAAGTTTCCATCCCTGCATAAGCAGAGCAGGCCCATGCGTTTCTTCAAGCATTTCGCCATGCATGGGCTCGTGAGCGCAGTGCTGACAACCTGCAAACAACAAGCTGCGAGTGCACAGAGCATCTGCTCTCTGATAGCTGAGGCATGCTCTGCCGTCGTATGTCAGCGAATCCGACAGCGTTGCCAGAGCCTCGAAGGGCGCAATGCTTTGTAGCATTTTCTTTAGTGCCTGCTAGCCCCAACGCACTCCGGAGCCTCGCAGCTCTTGCACGTTCTGGCCCAAGCTGAAAACCTCGACTCGCCAGGGTTGAAATCTTGGCACTGCATCCGCAGAGCGCATGAGAACTGCGATGAGGTCTGAAGACCTTTGGGGTGATGACCTCCGACTCCGGTCTGCAGCTCTCCTCGCGGACAGGAAGAGTTATCGCACTCGCAACGATTGCAGACACACTGTAGACTCTCCATAGACACAATTGCGGTCCATCAGGAGGCGATGTGTCACCGATTCGTTGGCCTCTTCATCAGCTGCACGGCCTCTTCATTCCCGCTGCTACACACGTGCGAGCACTAACCGCAAACACGCTGTGTGGATAGAACGGGGATCAACTCAAGTCTCCCGAATAGACATGTCAAAGCTAAGCAGCTAAACCAGTACTGGGACAGCGGCGAATGTTTTGTTGGGTTGCTTCGCGCGCCTAGCACAACCACCGCATTTGACATCACACAGGCAGGGCCAGTGAAGGGGAGAGCTAAGCCTTTGCGCAGCGCTGCGAGATAAGGTCGTGCATTTGGTGGTTTTTCTGTGCCACCTGCTCGAACCAGCCGCATGGCATGCACAGGCCGAAAAGGGAGGACATGTCGCGCGCCCGTGCGCCTCATTCAGGCAGGCTTGGAGGGTATCTCCGCCTGCGATTCCGGCAGCTCGCGACCTGATCACAACATCGCCGACTGCTAAAAAGGGGCCCAAGAAGGGCCCAACGCTGCAACCGGGAGCCGAGCACAGCTTCCTGTGCCTGCGCAGGAGAGGAGACTCTTCTCAGCCACGTCGCAGCGTCGCAGCCTGGCGGCCGGTTCGGCGCCTCGAGCTTCGTGGGTGCCATTTGGCGATGCAGCAGCGCCTTGACCTCAAGGGCTGAAGTTGAATTCTGCATGGGCAATGGGGCGTGTTCAGGAAAGGGCCTCCTGATCATACCAAGTGCTATTGCTGTGCGAACCCTGATTTTCAACAACCCCTGCATGTATCCCGCCCGCTCCACACAAGCGTCAGTGCTGCATTGACTCCAGTGCTTTCCGTGCCATTGTCGTGAAAGTTGGCTGCCACAAGCACCTGTCTGATTTTGTTACTGTCATCACCCTCGCCTCGGGGCTTGGGGGCCGGGAATTAAAGAGTCTCAAGTACTTAAGCAGCTTAATTCTGGGCATTTCTGGGCCAACTGGCCAAGTTGTCCAGATCATTCAAGCTGTTTGCTCTTTAAGTCTTATCACCACCCCAGATTATCTGAATGTCTTGAATTCTGCAATAACTTCATTCCAGCCCCGAGGCCCCCGAATTGAAAGGGTTGATTTAGCTTGTTGGCAACTTGCTCCTGCGGCTCTTGTGTAGACAGGTAGTCTAAGTGACACCCTCCTCGTGTAAGGCTGCACGCGTGCACACAGACACACACACACACACACACCAGCCCCAGGACCCCGGCCGGCACTGCTCGGCCGACCACGGATAGCAACAGCCCCGTGGACAAAACTGCAAGTACTACTTACGATCATCATCATCATCAGGATATCCTTCCGGGTTGCTCAGCTGCTCAGTCCGGGGCACGGCGACGCCACCTCGCCACCTCGCTCTCAGCGCTGAGCCGTGAAAGGGAGGCCTTCCAAGAACACTTCGTGGCCACAGCAACAGCGGCAGCAACAGTAGCAGTAACTGGTAACCCCTCCAACAGCCGTTTTGATGCCTGCAGGCTATGCTCGCGACCTCTGGAATCTAAGAAGTGAAACCACTCCTCCGCATACTCGGCTCTGAAAGAGCCAGTAGAGCTGCACGCCACGCCGGACTCTGCAACGCTTCCCAGGTTGAGTTCCAGAACTACGCTGCGCTCGGGAAGTCTTCAGCTTCGTGCTTCCCAGCTTGCCACAACCTGTGCTGGAAGTCTGGCACGCGCTCGGACGACGAGGAAGAAGTAAGCGTTGAACGCGTTCATGACCTGCTGAAGCGGAATGCGGAAGAGGACGCCCTGACAGTGTTCGGTTGATGGTATCGTCCGTGCTGAGCCCAACACCGCCATGGACCAGAAGTAGAGTTGCATCCAATCAGTCCTGTGACAGACTGTCTGGAAAGTGTGGTTCAGGAACACATCTGCCAAGGACTTCCTCACCCGGACGGATGCCTGCCTCGAAAAGGGATTGGTGTTTGCTGTTTGCAGCTGCCTCAGTTCCAGCGACAGTATGAACGCCGGCAAGGTCAGCCACCTTGTGCACCTTGCACTGCCTTGCACAGTTGAGCTTCATTCTGGAGAAGAAGCCTCCCTTGACCGACAGCTCGCGCCACACAATGATCACGGTGTCCTTGGGCGGAGCATGCGACAAGTGACAACAAACCCTGGGCTGAATGGCTCAGTCGACGGCAATCACCGGGAGGATGACTCTGAGGACCAGGTACACCAATGTGAGACGCCTCGGCTAAGGCTGGCGAGGTACGGCATTGCCCTTGCAGGTCTCTGTCTCTCACTTTGCAGGCACGCTTCTTGTAGATGTTGGACGCCGAGAGGTGCGAGAAGCGCAGCAGGAATTTGCACATCCCCAAGATGGCGCCCGACGCGTCGATGCAGATGCAAAGTTGGCACAAAACCTGTGTTCTTGTTGAAGGATCTAATTATAATTTAAGTTACCATAAAAAGGAAACCATATTCTTTACTATAGATCCCTATTATGGTAACTTATGTTAAATTCCTGAAGCCCTAACCCCTTTAGAGAACCCTTAAAGGGACCCTAAATTATGGCAACTGAAATTACATCCCTTACCCCCTAAACCCCTAAACCCTAAACCCCCAAGCCCCTAAACCCCTGAACCCTAAACCCTAAACCCTAAACCCCCAAGCCCCTAAACCCCTAAACCCCTAAACCCTAAACCCTAAACCCCCAAGCCCCTAAACCCCTAAACCCCTGATCCCTCAATTTTCAGAGCCCAGAAGCGCGGAAGTCCACGTCCGTCTGCGTCGAGCACAAGACGCAGATCGGGCTCACCAGGTGATGGATCAGCGTCTCCGGCTCCATCCTGCAAAAAAAATGCAACTACAATAACAACAATAATCGTAACAAAAAATAATAACAACAATATTAGCAATGGTACTACTAATACTAGTACTTATAGTAGTAATAGTACTCCTAATAATGATAATAATAGTAATGCTAATATTAATAAGAATAAGAATAAGAATAATGAGATTAACAAGATCAATAAACATATTCTGGTTGGTGTTCGCTCCCTGTGCTCCTCTGGAAGCCAAGGCTAAAGCTGTCGAAGATCTCGTAAGACACTTCCAGACAGAACGCGTGCAGAGCGAGCGATGGAGCACCAAAGACCCATGCGAGAAGTGCCAAAGTGGCGACCACTCCATTGTGGACCACCTCGAGGAAAGACCACTGAAGACAGGGACTCACAGCAGATTTTCGGATAGAAGTGAGATAGATGCGCGCAGACAAACAGAAGTCCAGGCGGGCAACAATGAAGAGAAGCTCCGGCCCGGTTCTCTTTCTAAGGAGCTTCCGCTTCTCCGTGGAGGAACCCTCTTCGGCGGCTTCGTGCCCAAGCGAGATTTCCTTCCAAGGTGGGCTTGGCGAAGATCAAAAGATGACAGTCGCAACCGTCTCTACGCGCCTTGCCGGGAAGAGGCTCCTTAGCGCTCAGGTCCCCTCTCACTCTCTGTTGCAGACAAGGGGGCGGATGCTGCGAAGGAACCTCCCAAACTTCGTCCCGGAGCTCTAGCCTTGGGGCTAATCTGTGGAAGAGCCTTACCAGTAGAAGTGGTGAAGACCTCCCAGGCAGCTCAGCTTGAGATTTGACCGGAGATCCTCTGACACCTGTCCTCGTGAGGAAGTAGCCCGCAGAGGAGCAGATCAAGGTTGCCACGAACAGTGAGAACGCGATGTCCTCACGGGTTGCTTTTTTCCATCGGTCGCACGCCCCAAGATGGAAACATGCAACGAAACGCAACCCTCACGACTCCTCCACCGCAAGTGGTCCGAACGGCTGCCTCTCCGGAAAGATAGGTACCAGAATCCGTAGTGGGGACCTGGTTGTGAGAAACTGAACTCAAACCTCCCGAGTGCATGAGCCACGAGGCCACGAGGGTCTGGCAAGACGATCTCCATTGCAGCTGGGAGCTGCAGCTGCTGGGAACTAGTTTGGCTTTTGCCAGGTTGGCCTGATTCCTGCTGACTGCAATGGCATGATGCCGTGGTGCTGTAGGAGCTCATGATCAAAGCGATAGTCCATCAAGCCTACATCGGTCAGGAGTGCTGTGGAACAGGTGCTGCCGCAAAAACTACGGCTCTGTTATGCAAGCCCTGGTCTCTGCTGGAGCATGCCACTCAGTCTTTCTACAGGTCTCCTTTTGCATTACACACGCGGGACGTAGCACCCCTGTCTTGATGCAGCCGCGATTTGGCTTCTGCTTCACCAAAAGCAGAATTGGGCTCAGCATGAATTGGGTGAAAGCATCCAGGCGGCGTTGCCCATGTCCTGGCCTGCTTTGCGATACAAGTACTCCGACACACACTTACACCTGCATCGGGATTTCACTAATGGCACGGGAAATGGGAGCCGGACTGCAGTGGACATTCGCTATGCTAAACATCCCCCCCACAGTGCTAGTGGGGGCTTCGGTTCAGGAGTTCAGGCTCCTCAGAAGCCGATCCTGTGACGTGGTGCCTTCTGGGTAGCTTCCGGCTCGTCCTCGTTGCAGCGCACGAGCTCGATCTTCGCCTTCCCACTCTCGGCCTGCCCATGCGAGGAGAAACTGATACCGCTCGAAGCGTTCTTCTTCATCGGGGACATCTCCGCACGCGTCGGGTACGGATAGTCCCAAGGCTTCTGGAGAAAGCTCCGGAGCTCCTCATAGTCCCCATCACTATGAGCCCCTATGCCACCCATCTGATCCAGTAGACCACAGTCGCGGTAAGTCTCGTCGTACCGGGCCACCTTGCAGTACCGCAGTACCATGGCCGCCTGAAGGCTCGCCTCACTGCGGAAGTTGGCACGCTCGTCATCCACCAAGACGATGTTCTCAAGACGGAGATTGCTGAGGATAAGAGAGGTGACGCTCTCAGCCCCTCCTAGTTGTGGGAACCAGCGCAGTGGGTGCTCTGCGACGTGAGTCAACACATCTGCCTTGTGCCTGTGGCATTCTGAGCACGGCGTCTGGAAGAGGTGCCATCGCCCGCTCTCCCAGAAGGCGCCATCACACTCGCCAGACTGTGCCGGCGACATGGACCAGATGGCACTGAAATGCTCGGCCAAACCAGCAAGCTTCAACAAGTTCAGCACCGCCACGACCCCACTTGCATTTTGAGTGAGAATGGTCAAGACACGCTGCTCCTGCACGATATCCTCAAACATCGACTTCAGCTTCTGCACCCTTCCTTCACACCACGGGGAATCAAAGTTATACTTCACAAGATCTTCTTGGCTCCAGTCTTTGAAAGCTGCCTCTGCCGGAGTCCAGCCGACCTTGGTTGCAATGGCCTTACTCTGGGGCATGAAGGTGGCCAACGTCAGCGTCTCATCGAAGTCAAAAACGACGAGCTTCACTGGCGGTTGAGTCTCCCAACCCCGAAAATCTCGCTCCTGGCAGCGGATTTGGAGTGTCTCCTTGCACATCCAGGGGTCCTCCACAAAGCGCTTCAGCGTGTCATAGTCCGCATCATGGTGGGCACCAATTCCCCCCATGTTCTTGACCATGCGCATGTCGTAGTAGAGATCTGCATCATACCGCGCAACCTTGCAGTAGCGCAGTATGCTGGCACCAAACTGACTTTGAAAGTTGGCACGCTGGTCGTCAACGAGCACGATGTTTCCCATCTGCAGGCTTTCGATGGCCGCGAAGCTGCTGTCCTGGCCAATCTGCGGAAACCAAGCATCGGGATACTTCGTCACATGTGTCAACACATCCGCCTTGTGGTTTCGCACCTTGTCCGATGGAGGGTCAAAAAGCTTCCACTCACCCTTCTGGTCCTTGTAGGCCCCATTAGGCATGTACTGTCGCCAAGGCATCGTCCACACGGCACTGAAGTAGGAATCCAAGCCAGCAATCTTCAGCATGTTGATCACTGCCTGCACACCCTTGCCATTGTTGGTAAGGACGGTCAGGAATCGACGGCGTCCGTCGGCACCTTCCTTGATTGCCTGGAGCATCTTCTGAAGCTTGACGATTCGGGAGCCCTCGACCCAGGGTGTTTCAAAGTTGATCACTCTGGCGATGTCCTTCTCCTGACACAAGCATCCAGCTCTCGGCACAGGTGCCACACTCTCTCAAAGAGCTTGTGGAGACAGCACTGCCAGATGCTGCAAGGCTAGGTGCTAGTTACTGCTAGTTTCTCTCACTGCAGCAAAGCACAGGGAAGTGTCAAAAAGGAAACATGCGGATGCAAGGGCCCGTGGTCAAGGAAGAATGCGGGGGCCTCGTCATCTGCATACTCGCAGTTGCCGGTCATGAAGGTCGCCAGGGTCAGGGTCTCATCGAAGTCAAAAACGACCAACTTTACAGGGCAGTCCTGCCGATTCTCGGGGTCAGGATGGGCTGATGGGCTCTCACATGACATGTCTACTGACACCTTGCTGAGCTCGCTCGGAGTGATGCGCTCCGCACAGCGCAGCCGGAATGTTGCTCGAAGACTTGCCCGTTCCATTGGCCGGGAACGGCTCGCAGACGCAGCCACCACACGGCGACCGCCAGACCTCAGAACCAAACCACCGCCCTCCATGCACAGAAGCTATCAGTGCATGTGGGGATCTGTGACAGGCGGAAGACTGCAACTCGTGCGCCAAGGTACCCTTCTTCGATACCACTGCCACAAATCCACCCGTGAAACGTTTCTTTGACGCTGCCAGCCTGGCCCATCGCTCTCAGCTAGCAGCTCCAGCTGCCTACCATGGCTGCAGAGATAGAGCCAAAAGCCACCGTGCCACAAATCCTGACAATATGGATTCAAATTCGCAGCAAACAGGGAAGAGCAGTGGCCGGCAGCGGCAGAAACCAGCACCATCCGGTGGTGTTGGAGCTTAGACTCTCAGCAGTGAAACAGACATGGACACTGAAGCTCAGAATCGTAAGCAAGCACCGAGCCTGCTGATCTGCAATTCGAAGGAGCTCTTCATGTTCCCGGCTGAGCTCCCAAACCTCGAAACAGACCAGCCTAGATGCAGCCCATGCACAGGAAGAGGAAAGAAAAGGTTCACACTAGGCATTCAGACAGCACGGTCCAGGACGGCCCTGGGAATGTATGGCTTTCCAATCTCCGGGGGTTTCACCTGCGCCACCAAAGCTTTCAAGCGCACGAGGGATCGTGTTGAAGGACCATGTGGGGCGTACTGCCGGGGGGCATCAAAATATATTACAACATAATATCATACACGACCATATAATATATAATATGATATAATATATTATATAATATATGTGCTATAATATACTGTAATAGAATTTAGATAATAAAGCAGTCCGGAGCTCTCAGAGTCTCGCCTGCGCCAGCAATGCCAGCAAAGGGTCAAGGCTCTTGTCCGCGAGCCAAAGGCAAGGATCCCTGACAGAGAGCGAGAGAGAGAGAGAGAGAGAGCTTCTACTCTGACCTCAAAGGTTAGTCATGTCTCGGACTCGGCTGAATCATGAGACGGTCCATGTAGGACTTCAGTCTCTCTGTTGAGGACCCGGCTCCATGGTCGCATCGGCTGCCAAGCTGGACCCCCCTTCCGTGCTGTCGTCCGGGAAGAACCTGCCGACGGGATCCTTCAGCTGCTCGAGCTTCGGCTTCGGCTCCTCTGTGTCTTGAACATCTCCAGAAGAGTCGCGGGCAAGATCTCGCACCTGGCTGAAACCTTCCTCTGCTCTGCCGGAGGTGCCGGGAACGTCTGGCATTCGTGCATCTCCCAGATCGGAATGCTGCCTGGTATCTGTGTCCACGGCCATCTCAGTCAGTATGGCATTCAGATGCCTCAGCGATCTCTGGCTTGTGACCTCCTCTGCCACGGTGACGCTGGATGCAATGGAGACATCTCTCTGAGTCTGTGCACAAACCTGCATCAAGTGCAGACGAATGAGAGTGTCCCTCTTGCCTACGGCTGCGTAAGGTCCAAGCAATCCGACAGTACTTGGAGGTTCATGGGTAGTTATAAGTGGGTTATCTGTAAGTCCTCTAATATGGGTTATAAGTATAGCTACCCTACTTATAAACCCACTTATAACTACCCATGAACCTCCCAGTAGGGCGAATGAGTGCGGCTGTGTTGCCTCCGGCTGAGGAGCTGGATCGGGCTCAGGATGGTCTGCCTCGTGCTCCACCGCCTCTGCCGGCTCATTCTCGGAGTCGGAGAGGCCAAGAGCTTCTAGAATGATCCTCTGCCTGGAGGGTTCGGATGCCTCTGAGGTTGATGTTGAGCTGGACCTTCAGGGCTTCACAAGACTTGGTGTAAGCCCTTTGCCACCTTTGCTGCCGGTGCACCTGGATGGCATCCTCAATCCTCAGAAGCTGGAGACGAAATCCCTGCAACTTCTGTCTAGCTGCCTAATGGCTGCAGCAGCGACACTTGTATCAACGCAGCACTTAATGTTCCACCAGTCCATGCATTGCAAACACTGCGCTCAGCTCTTTACCGTCAGCATTCGTGGCTTCAGCCAGTGGATGCTCTCGTGAGACACTCCAGACCAGGCTGGACTGGAGCCCAATGGTCCATGACATTTGCCATTGACTCAGAAGTCGCTTCGCGTCTTCCATAAGATGCCGCTGTTATCCTGCGCGCTTGCTGCGACTGAAAATTCCCATCAGCTGGCGCACTGCCGAGCTGATGAGATGCATTGGATGCGGCGAAAGAGCTGCAAAGGCTCTGCGTTAACCAAAGCAGAGCCAGTAGCTGCTTCACAAGGGTACACGGGCCCGCGCAGCCTGGATGCTACAGCATGAAGCCAACCCCGAAGGGCAAAACGATGATATGAAAAACCTGCTTGCTGTGAGCTGGGCTTTGCTATTCGCTCAGTTCTCGTGCGGCTGCAATGCAGGTACGGGTAGGAAATACCTCCACATCCCGCCAGCAGCAAATCAACTTGTTCGCGGTCCTCAACTTTGAACAGCAAACCCATTGTAGCGATCAGCTGGGCGGCACGTCATTTTCCAGCAGACGAAGCAAATGGACTGCAGCCGTTCATGTTGTAAAACCTGAGCTCAAGTCAGGCCCAGGCCATCAGAACACTCTTTTGCCGAGCTCAGGCTGCCTGAGGCCGAAGCGCCTCCGCGTAGCGTGTGACATCTGAGCTGCTCTTCGGCCTGGCACGGGAGCTTCGAAGTGGGCTCCGGCTTCGTGGGTCTCTCATAGCGCTCACCGTCGCCATCTGGGATTGTTGATCTTCCGGAGCGCGGGAAGGGGCTCCTGGCATTCGCAGGCTTTGAGACACGAAGCTCTGACTCGAAGGTCTGAGGAGCCAGCTCCCTTCGGAAGTATTGGGGCTGATAAGGTTCGCTCCAGGACCAACGACTTGGCAGGATCAAGCTGGGCCCCTGATTCACTGACGGAGACTCGTGAATACGGAAAGGCCCCCACGTTTGCGGGGGTGGTCACCTGAACAGGGGAAGCTTGGACAACTATGCCTTCTTGTGTGGTTGCCCAAGCTTCCCTTGTAAGCGCCCAGTAAACAAAGGCACAAGAACACAAAGTGGGGCTTTGACCGAGAGCTGCGAGTACGGCTGCGTCCTTCCAGGTCCGGTCAACTAGCACCGTACACCAACTTCCTCAGGTTACGAAGCTTCTCTCAAATGCTCCTTGGCTGCAGGGTGCACACCAATGTGCCAGGCATGTGACCTCAGCACGGAGAGGACGCTACGATGGGCTACAACACGGCGGAAGAACGCCTTGCTCCATGAAGCCTCATAGATGTCATGGGTAGCATATGGCAGAGACGTATAGAGATGTGCGAGCTTTTGATTCTCGCTGCGCTCTCTGCTAAACAAGTCAGCTCCCGTTCCAAACGCGAGCCTCCTGACAAGGCGTTACTTGCACTGTACGTCGCCTGCACTGCTCTCAGCATGCCGGAAAAGATGGCGACTTCAGGTCATCTCATCATCTCCTCCACCGTTCCACGAACAGACGAGACTGCTCGTAAAACACCTGGGCACAATGGTTTTCTGACGTTACCGGTACTCGTGGTTAGGCAGACTATGACTGCATCAATCGCCGTCCAAGTCTCGAAGATGAAGAGCGTTTGCGGGCCAATGCGCACGTAGTTGGCCAGCCACCCCTGGCTTCCAGTCTCCAAGGTACATCGAGGAACATAGAGAATGGACAGTCGCAGTCTTCAGAACGAGGCTCAATGACAGAAGCTCCGGATGCCTTAAAGAAAACGAAGGGACCCTGCTTCTTGACCAGTCCCGGGATGTTGAGAGGAGCTCCGTCCTGCGAGCTCATGACCTGCAACAGCTCGCAGGGCTCAGGGAGGCGCAGAAGGCAGATGGTGACTCGTGGAGCCTTGGTCTTCAAGACATCAACCGGTGCGGTCACCTCAGTGTCTATGTCGCACTGCATGTGATTCAGAAGTTCCCATATTTGGGTGTGACACCGTTGTTGAAACGACTCCGGCCGCCAGGCTGGCCAGGATGTGCAGTACACCTCCTGCAGCGGAGTTACTGGCTGTCTGACACAGGTTTGAAATCCCACAGAACCTTACAAGCCTACGGAAGCTTGCAGAAGCCTCTACCGGCACTCCTTCGGAGACCCCGGCGTTTTGCAAGGCAGACTTCGCCGAGCCCTGAGCAAGTTCATCGCTGTCTGTTGTCTATGCCTATGCGTTCCGAGGTCGCAAACTGGTTTCTGCATGCCATTGGCAAGACAATGAGGCTTTCTGAGGTACATCTCTCTGGCTTTTGGTGCGGTGCTCGACAGCGTCTGCCACTGAACAGCAGCGGGTTCTACTCTAGTGACTCTAGTAAGGTTTGAGTCGAACCGGTTCTCATCAGCTACTGAGGATATGCACACCCTCGTGCACAACCATAGGGGGGGTATGCTCGGAAAACTGTCGGACATAGAAGTTCACACAGCCGTCTCAGCTGATTTTGCGAGAACAAACCTGTTTTAAGCGAATAAGCTGGCAGAACGGATGTTGCGATCCGAAGCCCATCATCCATCAAAGGATACTGGCATGGAAGGCTAGACGATGGCAGACGGCTATGGATGGAGGGAGGGATGGATGGATGGGATGTGTGGTAAGGCGTGACATCAGATCAGGCGTCATCCATGCCACCTTTGCAGCCCCTCCGAAATCACCAGTACACCTCTGTTACGCCGACAAAAAATAGCAAAAAGGCTTCCCTCACCATGACCCGCGAAATCTCTCCGAAGACCTTGACATTCCCCCCCATAGGACAGTTACAGCATCACTAAGAGTTTCCGACCCCGGAACGAGAAACCAGACCGAGCTCTTACCGCTGGCAACAATTGATTGAAGCGCAATCCTATGGGCACATGGGCAAGCTAGTGGCGCATGCGGCACGGTTGTTGGCGAGCTTCGTACGGCACGACTTGGCTTGCTGTTAACAGCGCAGACCGTGCTGCCGCCCAGCCGAAGCCTCTCCCGAAGGCTGCGATGCCTTCCTGCAGTCCGCTGCTCGCATTTCTAAGACATCTAATGCAATTCTTCTAAGGTATCTAAGGATTTAGGCGATGTGTAACAGGCACAACAAGGTCCTCCTGCAGCATGCTTCGAAGAAGCTGCAGCTCTCCAACTGCACCCGGCCGGGCTTGGAGGCGCACTTTCAAGACTTCGAAAGGGTTCCCGACCACCGTAGCCAGCACGCCAGCAGCCAAGGCGCCCTGGGTCTTGTTACCGACTGCTTGCTGCAGCGGCTCACAGAGGCCGATGCGGACAGAGCCGTAGGTGGCCGCCCGCAGGCCCGCGGCTTGGACGCCCGAGAAGAGGCCTCTCAGCCCCACCCTGGACTGGAACTTCGCCCAGAAGCTCACGAAACGTCGGATGCTGAAGGAGTCCGCCTGTCTCGAAACATGCTTCTGGGGATTGTGGGATCTCAGCTCACTACAGCATCCCTGCTTGCTCCTGATACTCTTAAGGTAACCATAGTAGGCAAAACCTCTCCAACTCACACGGTCTCCAACTGCCTAAATCTCTTCGTCGCCGTGGTGCCTGGGCATCTTTGGCCGAAAGCTGGAGTTGCACCTTCAGCACGTCGATCGGATGTGTGACCACTGTGGCACCAACCACGGCAATCCCGCTGGCCACCAAGTTCTCGCTTATCGTCAGCTTCCTGCGACAAGCCAAGCAGTCGCGACATGAAAGGACAAGAGTGTCAATTGGAACCCATGGCTGCAAAAAATCAAGCGATACCCACCTCACCTCAAAGACACTGGCACATGCTGCTAAAGCGGGGTAGAGCCGTGACAACACGTGTTATCACAACTCAACTTTGTTCCAGCTTGCCCGGCAACCTGGAGACCCGAAGTGTTGTTGCTACTATTCTGCGTACAGGAGAAAGCTTCTGGTGTCAGAACTCCTGCTGCTGGTGTTCTTAAGAACCTTCCTAATATACCCGCATTCATGGCCTAAGAATCCACGGACCCGCGCGAGAAAAGGCCACGAAGCCAAAACTCGTGCACGCTGCTTTCTTTCGCATTAGTTGTCGTGGTTATAGTAAAGACAAATACTAACATGACTAACTCTTAACGATAGCGATAGTGAATGGTAACCAGTAGCAGCAGTAGCAAAGTAGCAATAGTAGTAGTAGTAGTAGTAGTAGTAGTAGTAGTAGCAGCAAGCAGCAGCAGCAGCAGGAGTAGTAGTAGTAGTAGTAGCAGCAGCAGCAGTAGTAGCAGTAATAGCAGGAGTAGTGGTAGTAGTGGCAGCCGTGGCAGTAGTAGTAGTAGTAGTAGTGGTAGTAGTAGTAATACAGGGCTACTGTAGGGGTTGTGGTTTTGGGTTTAAGCGGATCAGGGGTTGAGGGTTTGGGCTTGAAGGGACCGGGGGGAGGGTT